>PVLD010012900.1:41330-58329 GCA_004027595.1 Dinomys branickii | reverse complement strand
CTTTCCTTCCTTCCTCCCTCCCTTTCTCCCTCAGGGTCTTGTTATGTAGTTCCTATTGGCTTTGAACTCACTGTGTTGCCCAGGCTGGCCCCAAACTCAACAGCAGTCTTCCTGCCTCAGCCTCCCGAGTGCTGGTATTACAGGTGTGCATCGCCATGCCCAGTTTCTAGAAGAAAGAATACGTATATTTTGGAGAAAGTCACCTTGAGAAATGAGTGAGTTACTTCTTGCCCCTAAGAAGCATCTCTTTTGCTTTTTTGCCAGCTTTCTGTTTGCCTCTTTGTTTTCTTTTAAGCAGGCTGTGTAGCTGGGCTGGCCTCAGACCTCGTTCCCACAGCCTCCTAAGTGCTGCAGGATTGAGGGCAGGCGCCATCAGGTCTGGGGTCAGTGAAGTTTTTGACGTTGCTTCTTTGTGACGTTTTCACGTGCCTGATCTTTTCCAAGCTAGAGGAATAATGCTGTTTAAGGGAGGCATTAAACGTTTTTGCTGAGTTCGTTTTCCCACAGACTAGTTTCACTTTCAATGGATTTTTTTCCCTTTCAGTTTAAACTAGTGGAAGGAAAATTATACTGCAGTGATGGATAGAAAGTTCATAATGACAGAATTTTGTAGGTTTTAGGTGCATAGTACAATGGCCGCACAATCTAGGGGCAGTAGGAGCCTAGAATATTGTGTATATTTCTGCTTATTTCCATTTATTTCTTGTTTATCAGAGTGGACTTCCCTATGTGGAGGTGCTGTGTAAAAACCGGTATGTGGGAAGAACCTTCATTCAGCCAAACATGAGATTAAGACAGCTTGGCGTCGCAAAAAAGTTTGGAGTATTGTCAGACAACTTTAAAGGCAAAAGAATTGTTCTTATAGATGATTCAATTGTGAGAGGCAATACCATTTCACCCATAATAAAATTACTCAAAGAATCTGGGGCAAAAGAGGTATGTAATATTAAAATGTTCTAAAGTACCAGCAATTAGTGATTAACAATAACGATTTTGGCATAAAAGTTTCAGTTCAGTACATTAGATGGGTGGTTCAATATAATAGATTAACTTTTCAAGCTCTATTGTTTGATGTGTGGGCTGGGGATATAGCTCAGTGGAATAAGCGCCTGCCTAGCAAGCGCAGGGTCCTGAGTTCGATCCCCAGTACCGCAAAAAAAAAAAAAAAGAGAGATTGTTTGATGTCTATGTGCTGCCGAAGCGAGCACACTAGGTCCTTTTATGAAAAACTAGCAATTTGGAGAACATGGAATAGCCACTGTTAGACTATATGCTAAATTTAATTCTAAAAAGTTAAATGTAAGAGCCTACATCTTTTACAGCTTTGAAGAGGAGCAGAAATCACAAAACAGAATACTTTTCAAACTACAAAGTATTGCTTATTTTCTCTGTTTGAACATCTAGAATCAATTTGGTGGAATAAATCTGACCCATTAAATTATTTTATTGCTTTTGTCTCTTGAAAAAATTTTTTCACCTTTAAGTGACAAACATACATATTGATGGTATGTAGCATGACATTTTAGTACATGTACTGTATCTGCATACCTTACTATGTTACACTTTGCTTATTGGGCTTTCCCAATAATTTTTCAAAACTAAAGGTGCTCAGCGCCCTGTGCTAGCAAGTCCATTGACGTCGGTGCCCCATAGTATATCCTCAGGTAGTGTCTGCGCACGCTCACTCATCAGCAGGTCACCCCCCCACCCCACCCCCGCACAAGCTTTTGTATTTTAAATTTTTGACCCAGGTCCTAAGTTGCCCAGGCTGGGCCTAAACATGTAATTCTCCTATAACCAAACCTGTAATATCATCCGGAGGTATGACTGTATTAAGTTGTTTTAAATTTAAAAGTATATTCTAACGTTAAATATTGAGTAGTTGAAATTACAGAAGTGAGATGCCATTTACAACTAATATGTGAGCAAAACTAAAAAAATAGCAGAAAATAAGAAGTAAAACAATAAGACAGTCTGTTTAGAATGTTTGAAAGATGATTATGATTTTCCAGCCTTTTAATGACTTAATGACTGGTTATATGATTATGATAATCGCCTTATAATCCTATAATTATGTAGTAGAAACAAAAACGTAGAATAAATTCAGTATCTGTTATAATAATAAGAGCAGACAAACACAAGGAACCCAGAAATGGGTCCAGTATCCCCCTATAGGGAAACAGTTCAGCACAGTGATAGATCAGTGTGGTGAGACATGATGACAGTATAAAATCAACACAAAAGCTGTGTAACAAGGTAGATCTTTCGGGAGAAAGTTTTAAAAATACATGTGCACACTGATTATGGCCATGTAAATAGCCCTGCCAGAAGGTAAAAAATAGTAATAGACAAAATTAATTTTATTATGGTAGTAAGGTTTGATTCCAGCCTGGTAGATCATGTGGTACCTTTCTAAAACCATAAAGAGATCAGCAGGAGCACGTTTCAGTTCTTAAGAAGAGAAAAATTAGAGTGTCACTGGGAATTTAAATGAAATGTAGGTGATCTGAAGAAGAAAAAAAATGTCTTTTGTTATTAGTGAAACAAAAATATAGTGTACCTTGTTTTTTTTAAAAAAAATGTATTTTGTCCTTTTGAGACAGTTTCACTATGCAGTTCAGGCTGACCTTTAACTCACAGTGATCCTCCTGCTTCAGCCTCCTGAATGCTGGGATTACAAGCCTGTGCCACCACGCCTGGCTATATTTCACTTCTTTTTAATCATACGCTGTTACAGTACATTCTGTAGAACAGTTTTATGTTGTATTTGACCAGTGAAAAAGAAGATGATAATTATTCTTACTGTGTGAAATGATTTCTTCCTAAGGTGCACATTCGAGTAGCTTCACCGCCAATCAGGTATCCATGCTTCATGGGAATAAACATTCCCACAAAGGAGGAGCTCATTGCCAATAGGCCGGAGTTTGCTCATCTTGCAGAGTATCTTGGTAGGTATTCATATTGCTGTGGACTTTATCATTAACTGTTTATGAACAAAACGTCCAGAGCTTGTCAGCCTATCAAAAAAGTGGTGCAGCCCCTCCTACCCCCTGTGCTGAGCATGGCGGCATGGCAGGCAAGGTGACCCGGGGTGAAGGCTGTGCTGGAGAGTGAGGTGGATGGGAGGCCGCAGAAGGGAGAGGGGGCTTCTATGGAGAGCGCACTGCAGGCAGGTGAAGCCGTGCAGAGTCAATTTTATTATAGATTGCAGTAGAATAATTTGGATATGATACAGATTAAAAAGTAAGATGCTTAGGTAAACTTAACTTTAATGATGAGACTCAGATATCTAATCATCCTGTGTAACAAGACCCTTACCTTTAAAGGCAGAGTGTGCTCTGTAGACTATATAAATATCACAGGATGTCCTACTTACTGTGCAGTGGCACCGTGCACTGGTTGTTTGTGGCTGCCATTCCATGTGACTGTTGGTGTCCCTGCCTGTCCACTTAAAAACCCTGAATATCACCTCCACAGGTATCACACTGTGAGCACCACTCTTCGCCAGGAACTGTGCTACATGTGTTACCTGTGTTACAATAATCCCCACCTTACAAAGGAAAGACTTAGGAGAAGTAAACTGCGCTGAGGTTAAATGCAAGACCCAGTCTTTCTTGTCTTTAAAATGTGTTTTCTGAAGCTGAGCATGGTGAGCCATAGCTACAGTCCCAGCGGTTGGGAGGCCGAGGCAGAGGATCTCAAGTGCAAGGCCAACCTGGCCTGCATAGTGAGACCCTGACCAAAAGAAATCCGTTTCTTCAACCAAGGAAGTTGTTCTTCAAGGCTTCTAGATTTGAAGTATCTTGTTTTCAGTTGTTACCTGCTGAACATTTAAAAATTTAAAAAAATCAGTGCTGACTCTTGATACCTGTATCTGCCTGTCTGCCTCTGTCTTTTAGTGAAACACTAAAGGGAAAGTTAGGTTCTGACTTACATTGTACTATTTGTAATTACTGAACATTTCTTCCTTCGTAAAGAAAATCAAAACCTTTCGATTTTTTGCTCTTTCTTCCTGCAGGAGCAAACAGTGTCGTGTATCTGTCAGTAGAAGGACTGGTTTCATCTGTACAAGAAGAAATAGTATTAAAAAAACGGAAAGTGAAAAAGCGTGATAATATGATTCAGCAGAATGAAAATGGTCTGGAATATTTTGAAAATAACGGTCACTGTACAGCTTGTCTCACAGGAAAATACCCTGTAGACCTGGAATGGTAACTGGTAGGGGCAGGTGTCCTTCAGGATAGAAAGCTGGTTAAGAAGTGGTTACATGGTATCTGTTCACTCAGCAGGCCAAACATAAAGTGCCACGTACTTATGTTTACCTTTATAATTTTGAGATTTTTTTTCCTGAAAAGGGTACCAAGTGCTGTAATTGAGCCTTGCTCACAACATAATACAACATGTGGTGTTCTTTTTTTCTATTGTATTGGTTGTCGTTTTCATGTGGTCAGAGAGGGCAGGTGTAGGTGCTGCTTGCCAAGTCTGTTAAAGGGTTAGATTGTGAGGTTGGAGCCAGCTAGGAGGTGGGATGCAAACAGACAGGCTAACACGATCTCTCATGCAGAGTTGGAACTGATTTCAGCCCCACGTGTGTCTAGCCACTATCTTTCAGACCATAGTTTTGGCCTTGGCTTCCCTGTCTGTCCTCCTTTTTTAAAAAATGGTACTAAGAATTGAACCCACTGGGTGCTGAATTAAATCCTCAAGCTCCCTCCACCCCTCTTTAATGGCTGTCTGCCAAGCTTCCCAGGCCAGCCTCCCTCAAACTTGTGATACCCCTGCTTCGTCCTCCCTAGTAGCTGCGGTTATAGTCATGTTTCTGGACATTAAAATAAACAACTCTTCAGATTTAAAAAAAAAATTTTATTTATTTATTTTTTTAAGATTTTTTTAAAAAGATGGACAACTCTGTAAAAGAAAAAAAAAAGCATCATTTTGTGCCTCAACACGGCTGCCCTATGCAGTGAGGTACACTCTTAAAAATAATAGGTATGTGTCATATACCTCCAAATTCTGAGGTAGTATATGATCACTAGCTTTTTTTGAAATGAATTTGTAATTGAAATTTCATTGTGATAGAGGGATATGTGGAGTTTAGCAGATCTTCTGCCTCCTTTAGATGCCCCAAGAATGCTTATAAAAAATAAATATGGTGGCATATGCTTGTAATCCTCACACTTGGGAAGCTGAGGCAGGAGGATCACTGAGTTTAAGGCTAGCCTGGGTTACATAAGCAAATTCAAAGCCAGCCTGAACCACATAGTTGAGACCCTGTTTCAAAAAAACAAGTCTGGTCAAGTTTTTCTTACATTTGTATAGAAATTGTGATCTAAGATATATGAAGATAACTTACTACATTTGTTTTCTCTTTCTCTTTTTTTTTTGGTCTTTTTGAGATAGGGTCTCACTATTGTAGTTCAGGCTGGCCTTTAACTCACCTTGGAGCCCACGTTGACCTTGAATTCACAGCAGTCCTCCTGCCTCAGCCTCCTAAGTGCTGGGATTTCAGGCATTCGACACCATGCCTAGCAGCTTAGTACCTTTGAAATAAAAATAATTCTTAAATTTTTTTTTTTTCTTTTTTTGTGGTACTGGGAATCAAACTCAAGACCTTGCACTTGCCAGGCAGGTGCTGTGCTGCTGAGCTGTATCCCTGGCCCAGTTTCTTAAAATTCTTGCAAACCCATTATCCGTAGTTAATGAAGTTCTTGATCATTTGCAGTCATAAATCCTTATATATGTATATATGTATATACCCTTCCATATGAATGAATTAAGTGATCAGATAAAACAGTAGGGACCAATCTTCTTCGAGGATCAAGGAGACAACTACTTCTTTAGGACGGGAACACCTTCACCAAGCATCAGATTACCTTTTTCTATGTTGTTTTATGAGGCACTGATGGATTTTTAAAGATTTGTTTTTTGTAATTCAGATTAAGTAGATGCTTTGTCTACAAGCTTCTGTTTCTGTAAGATGTTTTAAACCTAAAAGTGTTTGTTTGTATGTCATGCTACCACAATGGGATGTATATAATATGCAAGTCCACTTAGAAATGTACTATTTATGAGTAACTGAAATCATCCGTGTTTGGTATGTAGTCTCAAGGTCATATTATGGCAGGCCAAGATAAAATGTTATTAGTTCTTCGAGGTCATGTGCAGTAGCGGCTCAGGTGACCCTATGACAGAGGCGCTGGCAGACTGGCACTTCAGTGCCCTGGGACCATTTCAGCATGTGAGCGTGGCCTCTTGTCTTAAATGTGTTCCCCATGGCAGCATGGAGGAGGTAAGACCTGTGGGTCGGTTTGAAATGGCCTTACTTACATTTGATGTTTTAAAAACAAGAGACTCAGGGAAAGTACTAAACCAAAATATCTGATTTGAATTTTATGTTTTCCTTCATTTTTGTTTTATCAGGATGCTTTTGTAAAAGAAAATGCTCTTATGGTTTGATAATTCTACACACTTAATATTTCTGTCATGATCCTTTACTTCACAAGGCTCTAAGGTTTGCGTTATTAAATTGCATTTTTTTATCAGCTTAGTTTTAATATTGTTTAACTGCTTTAAGTTTGTGAGTATTGTAAACTACAGAGAAAAGGAAATGTGTTTGCACAGGACCTATGTTGTGAACTAAAGTAAGCCTACTTTTTTGTGGCCTCTTTGTGACCCATTGGTGATGAATATATGTAACGAGTGTGTTTATGTGTGTGTGTGCTTTTTACAGAGTCTCATTTAGTGCATTTGTGGTGAAGAGAAGGAGGACGACCTCAGGGCTCCGTCTTTGGCACCTCCCAGTCGGATCGTATTTCTCCGATCCAGGCATTTCAATAAATAGACCATCTCTTAGGAGCTTAGCCAAGTTTCTGGGGAGTAGAAGGAGCAAATAAAGTAAACAAAAAAATCAAGTGATTTAAGCACTGTTGTAGGGACATTCTTTGGAAACACTTGGAGAAATGAGGTTTATATTCTCAAAGCGTTTGTCTATTAAGAAAGTGCTTTGAGAAATCAAAACAGTGAAATAGATGTGTATACTGCAGTACATCCTGACAATGGAATATTACTCTGTGCTAAAAACACATGCAGCCGGGTGTGGTGGTGCATGCCTGAAATCCCAGCACTTGGGAGGGTGAGGCACAAGGACCGTTGTGAGTTCAAGATCAGCCTGGCCTACAAAGTGAGCTCAAGGCCAGCCTGAACTGCATTCAAGGGAGACAATCAATCAATCAATAATAAATAGACATGCATTGTGAAGTTACAAAATGACAAAAAATTTCAATGCATATTAGTAAGGTAAAGAAGCCAGTCTGAAGATGCTTCCTACACTGTATGACCCATCTCGGGAAGGTCAGACCAAGGGGACAAGAAAAAGAGGGGGTTGCCAGAGGTCAGTGGGGCAGAGGAGGATTTGGCAAGACTGTGAAATGCACTCCGCCTGACACTGCAGTGTGGCAGCACTGGTGCAAATGTGCAATTCTAGCGGGATGGTGTTGCTGGGAGTTCAGGGCAGAGGCACAGTGGAGGTGAGGAGGAGCTATGTGAAGTGTAGAGGCGCCTTAGATCTCTTGCTATTACTGTAATCTGTTCCTAAGAATCTGTGTAGGATTAGCCTCAGTTTTGCCATGAACATAACACTTGTTCTAAACAGTTTATTTTAGACTAAGCCAGATGTGGGGGTGCATACCCGTAACTCCTGCACTCGGGGCTGAGGCAGGACTGCTGAGTTTAAGGCCAGCCAGACCCACTTAGCGAGATCCTGTTGCAGCCCTCCCCCATAAATATATAAATAGATGTTACTGTTCTCTCCATTACATCCACATTAATTTTTTTGTGTTAATCTGTATTTTCAATAATTCATACTCTAGCATACAAACCTCAGAAATTTCTTGCTTTCCTCTAGAGTCTGGCAAGTACATTTCAGCAGGTAAATAATACATTCAAGCTTTTTTTTTCTTGGTATGAGGAATGGAACTCAGGACCTTGTGCTTGCCAGACAGGTACTGTGCCACTGAGCTATAACCCTGGCCCCTCAAGCATTTAAATACTGCTTCACACTTGCCCTAGAGCAGTGGTGGCAAACCTGTGGCACATGTGCTAATGTAGCAGTTGTGTTTTCTAAACTGAAAGCTCAGTATGCAGGTTTAACTGCAGTATTGGCACTGTGCAGGGGTGACTTGTGGGTTGCATTTTGGGTATGTGTCTCCAGGACGTTCGCCGTCACTGCTCTCCAGCCCACAGCATGGTTGGGTCTCTACCACTGTCTTGGTTTCCAGGGAAGCCAGCCAGCTCCTCTAGGAAAGCTGCTAGTGTGTTCCTAAAGAAGTCAGCGTGAATACCTAGCCTGCTCTTCAAAATCTGTATGTTCTTTACATACTTTATAGTTGACCCACAGTGTATAATGCAGGTCTGTTTTTTTTGTTTACAGAAATTGTTTCCTCATATAGCTGGGATTTTGTGAGATGGCAGGAACCAATGTTGTAACCTTGAGATTATAGGTTATACCACAGTGCTGAATCCCCTGCAGTTTGGGAAAATGGAAAGTGATTACACAAAGAGATCCCAAGTACCCTTCCTCAGTCATGGCGCTTTGCTTCATTGAAAATTGCTTATTTGGCTCTAGCCTTGACACATGGCTGGCTGTGGTGCTACGGGATGGTGTGAAGGTTAATGTTTTGTATCACTGACTGGGCTGGGGGGCTCAGTGGCAGGTTCAAATGTCTGTCTATGTTTGTGTTGAAAATATTTTTTTAGGTGATTAGCATTTTAGTGAGTAGCCATTGGGGTAAAATAAATTGCCCTCCTTGTGAGTGGCTTCATTCGGCCGGTCAGGTCAGGCCTGAAAAGCAGCCTGGGGTTCTCAGAAGAGGGTGGCCTCCTTAAGACTGGAACATATGAACTCTGCCTGAGTTTCCGGCTCCTGACTTGTACAGTTCAAACTGGCCTGCCCTATAGATTTTACGCTCATTAATCCCCACAATCATGTGAGCCAATTTCTTCATCTTTTTGCAGGTACTTACCACTGGTTGTGTTTCTCATATACTGCAGGTTCACACTCTTGCAAACAGCATTCTACCACTGAGCTACATTCCCAGGCCTTTTTATTTTTTATTTTGGGGCAGGGTCTCTTCAGTTGCCCAGGCTTGCTTCAAACTTGAGCTCCTTCTGCCTCAGCCTCTTCATTGGCTGAGATTACAGGCATGTGCTACCATGCCCAGAAAAAGCATTCTTGCACTGTCAGCTACCAAAAACATGCTTGCATGAGTCCAATCACTAATTTTTGTCTGCTGGTTTTTGAACAACTGAACACTATTAAAGTACATAGTACACCATTGTCCCAACTGAGATATGTGCTGTAAAAGCATCGAACAGGGACCTTCTTTGGAATGGGGTCACACATTTTCAAAATTAATACAGAAAAAAAATTTTTCGTAGGAAATGATGACCCTAGCACCAAACAGTGGTAGTAGTAGGTGACTGGGTGAAGAGAAGCAGCTGCAGGGTGCAAGAGCCTTCGGTGCTTCCCTGTGGTGACAGCACTAAGTGGAACAGAGCAGGGACTAGAGGTTGTTGGGAAACATGCATGAAACATGGATCTCTGCTGTCAAGGTACTCAGTATTCAAGGAGTCAGACAGTGCAGCTGCAATGGGCGCTGCAAGAACTGTGCCTCACTAAGTGAGAGCAGCTCTGGGAGTGGACCCTGTGTAAGAGAAGGTAACTTGTTAGTGTTTCAGGGCAGTAGGCAAGGAATTCTGAGTGAGAAACAACTTCATTACTCATGGCAAAATCAGAGCTCCCTGTTAGCATCAGTTTTCCACGGCCCAAATCCCACAGGGGTGGACCTAGGTAAGTCTGGGCTGTCTTACAGGAGCATGATAGGTACTATTTTTGGTCTTCTGTTTTGTTTTTGTCTTTTTGAGACAGGGTTTCACTATACAGTTCTGACTGGCCTTGAACTCACTTTGTAGCTCAGGGTAGCCTCGAACTCTCAGTGATCCTCCTGCCTGGGCCTCCTAAGTTCTGGGATTACAGGTGTGTGCCACTACATCCAGCCAGATACTGTTAACAGTAGGGAAGAGCAAGTTTGCTCTGCTTAGGGAAGATAACTTTTTATGGAATTGATAACTCAACAACAACAAAACCTGAAAATGATCTGGATAAAGCACAGATAGGCCCTTTCAGCTGGAACCACCTTCTTCCGTTAATTTTCCAAAATGATGAACACAAAGGGAAAGAAGAACCTGGTATATGTTCTCTGGGCCTTTCACAAAATATGGGGTTGTGCCTTTGGCCACAGATGCAAGTCTACAAAGAGGGTGATATTGTAGATATCAAAGGAACAGGTGCTGCTCAAGAAGGAACACGCCACACAAAGGTTACCGTGGCGGAACTGGGGGAGTCTAAGTGTTACCCAGCATGCCGTTGGCTTCGTTGTAAATAAGCAAGGAAGGGCAAGATTCTTGCCAAGAGAATTAATGTGAGTAGCATCGTAGGTGCTCCAGGACCAAGGTGGCTTCTTGAAATGCACTGAGGAACAGGATCAGCAAAACGAGGAGGCCACAGAGAGGTGTATGGGTTCAGCTGAGGCACCAGCCTGACACACTCAAATGAACTGTGAGAGGCAATGGGAATGAGCCTGAGCTACTGGGCCCTGCTCCCCTGAATTCACACATAAGCTGGGGTGGAGTTCTGTGCTTCAGCACCTGTTCAGTGGCTAAGGTGTTCTTGGCCCTGGGCTCTACACCTAGTACTGCTTAAAAATAGAAGTAGGTCCTCAGGATTGTAAAGATCAGGAGGGTTGACTTCGTCTTAGAGAAATTCTTCACAGCAGATTCTTGGCATACCCAGTAGTGCCACGCCTGCTCTTCATGTTTTTGTTGCTGAAATGTGAGATACTGTGCAGGTATGTAACCACCTGGCCAGATAGTTGTGAAAATTTTGTATTGAAGGGTGTCATTGTGTATCAACATGGGAAAGATGTATGAAAATAAGTGGAAGGCGAGCTGTAGCCCTAGGGTTAAATTGTTTAAAGCAAGAAGAAGAAGAAAAGCCATCAGGGCTTTGCATTCTTGGCATGAAGCCTAACAAAAGATTGCAGGGATACTCTGGCCTTCCCAAAAGTATGCTGGGTTTGTGGGATGGGTCAGAGGAAGACACGTAAATTCTGAAGGACGTGAAGAAGGGAACACTGACAGGGTGATGTTTCAGCTGTCATGGGGAGAGAAAGGACCCAGCTGAAACAGCTGGAAACAAGCCTGTGGTGTGCTAAAGACGTCCGGCCTCTATGGTGAGAGCTCAGTAACGTGGGGATGTAAGGCGTGGAAGGGAAGGAGCTGTGGCCTGTGAGAGATCTGAAGAGAAGATGACTTCTCTTTGAGCTGGTTGTTGGGTTGCATGCCTGTAATCCCAGCACTCAGGAGGCTGAGGCAGGAGGATCCTTGCAAGTTCGAGACCAGCCTGGGCTACAAAGTACACTCAAGGCTACCCTGAACTGCATAGAGAGACCCTGTCGCAAAAGGACCAAAAAAAAAAAAAAAAAAAAAAAAGTTTTTTCCATGATTATCTTAATGTAGGGATTCAGCTCGAAATGGCTGTGGCCATCTGGAGCTGTCACTGCCCTGAGTGAACTCATCTTTATTCCCTGCATGTTTTCCCAGCTTGCTGTAAATAGACAAACCCGTGTTGGGTGTGTTAGGTGCCTGTGCCATCCACACCAGGGATGTGTCCCACGCCCTTGATACTAGCTTGAGGTAAGCTAGGTACATTTTGATTTGGATGAAGTTGATACAGGGGAAAGAAACTCCCAGCCTGAAAGATACCTCGGACGAGTTCATGTTCTCCAAAATTGAATGAATTTTAGGAACAATGGAGATTAAGAGCAGAATACATTTATTGAAGGAAAGAAAGCTTCTGTCCGAGAGAGAGACAGAAGGGGGCCCAAGTGGGTTGCCAAGGAACCTGTCTTCCAGGGATTTTTGTAAAGCAAAACCATGAGGTGAGGCAGGTCCAAGGTGGGAAACATGGGAACTCGCTAGAGGGGCATGAAGTGGGACAGAACTGTGGCCAGCCAGTAAGATTACAAGTATAACTGCTCATGTAAAATTGACTAAGTCTGGATCCAATGGAGAAGTGAGTCACAGCAAGCGCGCATCAATACAGAAAGGGCTTTTCCTGTAGGGGGTTGGGTTAGTGACTCTGCCTTTTCCAAGGTCATTGATACCTATTTAGAATATCAGTCTCTGACGTCCATTCCTAGGAAGGTATGTGAGCACATCTGTTGAATCTTTTGTCTTGAGGTGGGCACACAGCAGGAGTGCTTATCTCTCCATTTGCAAGGTATCATCTGCACTGGCTCCTTTGAGCGCCAGGCCCTGACTGCCTGCCTACAATTTTTCTAACTCAGCTGCCTACAGCAAAGTCACTTCTGTTCCAACCCTAAGTCTCCTGACCCACATTTGGAGGATCCACTGGTTTTCCTGCTGCCCAGGATCATGCTTCGTCAGTAAATTGCACTGTGCAAGCTGGATCTGCTATCTGCAGTCTCAAAGCGCCTGTGGTCAGCCATGAATTAGGACCACTTGTTGACTACACTGAAGTGTCTGAATGTTACAGCGCAGGCAGGGATACCAGTGAAGCTGCTTATGCACAGGAGGATGCTGCTCTGACCTGCGACATAATTTAGAATGGTCTAAGTTACCACCATGCCCGGCTCAAAAAGCATCTTGGACATGGAGTCTTCTACATTTATTCCCTTTTCAGATCTCTTGACAGTAAAAGCAGGGCCTGGCGGCGCACCCCTGTAATCCCAGTACTCAAGAGGCTGAGGCAAGAGCATCTTTGAGAGTTCGAGACCAGCCTGGGCTACAAAGTGAGGTCAAGGCCAGCCTGAACTGCACAGGGAGACCCTGTCTCAGACAAAACAAGAAAAAAAATGACATGTTTTTTTTTCCTAGCAGTGCTGGGAATTAAACCCAGAGTTTTGCATGCTGGATAAGTTCTCTACTAATGAGCTGTACTCCTAACCCCTAATAAAGGGATTTTTAAAGAGTAATAGCTCCTCCGGGGTACAGGAAAGAAAGATAATAGGAAGAAAGTGCTAGAATCAATAGCAAAGGGTTCAGCTATTTGGAAGAGCTAAATTCTAAGCCAGTGTGAGTAAAGCCAACAGTTAACCCTATTTGTGTTACAGAACCCGCTAAGAAGCTGCAAAATGCCTCTATATAAAAGAGAGCAGCTTAGAAGGATTTAAAATCCGTTTAGGAATTATTTACATTCTTTTACCCACCCCTTCCCTGGCCTAGTTCTGAGGGATTTTGGTTCCTCTGGAGAGAGTTAAACAGTCTGCTGGAGGAAACCAAGCATCTGAAAGGGGAGAAAATACTACTAAATTGAGCAATTTCCCCTTTTCTCCCACTTAACATTAAGCACACATCTGGTGGACTCATCTTTCAGCTTTAGGAAGACTAAATCTTAATCGGGGAGGGGACATGACTGAACAAGCTATGATGACATTTTAGTAATTAATTTATAGGTCCCTCACTACACATTCAAAATCTTTCAGTGTGAGGGCTTGAGAATCTGCTTCGTAGGCCACCCAGACTGGAACAAAAACAAGATACCTGGATCCATGGAATAGAATGGAGGACACAGAAACATCACCATTCCATTTTTTTTTTTTTTGTACCAAGAATTGAACTCAGGACCTTGCACTTGCCAGGTATCAGATGCTTGTGGCACTCAGCTAAATCCCCAGTGTCACCATTCAACTATCTGATCTTTGAGGGCCTAGAAGCATGTGTTGGAGGAAAGACAGCATATTCAACAAGTGCTGCTGCGAAAACTGCAGAAGAATGTAGCTAGACTCTCATACTAAGATGGATCAAAAATCTGACCAATAAAACATCTTTTGGAAGATAAAACAGGTAAAACACTTGAAGACATAGGTGTAAGAGAGGATTTTCTAAACAGAACTTTAGTTGCAGAAGAAATAGCAAGAGAAAACAAATGAGACTACATCAGACTTCTGTACAGCAAAAGTGTCAGAGTGAAAAGACAACCTACCAAGTGGAAAAAAATTTCTCCCAGCTACTACTATGACAGGACTAATACCTACAGTACACAAAGAACTTAAAAAAATTTTTTTGAAGCCACCTCTCTTGGTTATTTTTCTCTCATTGCCGAGACAAAATACCCAACGCCCAAAGTGAAGGAAGGAAAGGTTTATTTAGCTTACAGTTCATGTAGGTTTCAGTCCATACTTGGCTGGTTCAGAGGCAGAGTGGCACATGGCAGAGGGCAAACTGTTCGTGGTGGCAGCACACAGCAAAAACCACAAGAGCAAAGGGGGAGAATGGCTGCAAGCAGCCTCTTTCCCTCCCTTGTAAACAGGCTAACCCCACCTAGGGGGTGGGTAGCCCTCACATAATCTCCAAGCCCTCTTCCACAGGCTCAGGATGTGTACGAAGTAAGCACCCTGGCTTCCTGCTGAATCACTCAGCCAAACCCCTAGACTCCCCAAGTTGACACAATGTATCAACCATAACACCACCTAAGATAAAAGACCCAGGTTAAGGAATGGGCGAGAGAAATGAACAGACTCTTCACAGATAAGAAATATAAATGGTCAACAGATACATGAAAAAAATCTCCAACACCTCTGGTCATTAGAGAAATGCAAATAAAAACAACCCCAAAATTCCATCTTACTCTAGAAAGACAATCATTAGGAAATCAACATGCTGGCACAGCTGTGATGAAAAAGGCACCCTCCCATATTGGTGGGAACATAAACTAGTACAACCATTATGGAAATCAGTATAGTTATTTCTCAAAGAACTGAAGTTAGACATTCATTGCATATGACTCAGGTATCTCCTTGCTAGGTATATTCCCCAGAAAGATTTAAGTCATCTTACTACGGCAACACTTGCATACTGTTGTTTATAGCAGCATAATAATTATTATCATTATTATTTTGGTCTTTTTGAGACAAGGTCTCGCTATGCAGGTCAGGCTGGCCTTGAGCTCACTTTGTAGCCCAGGCTGGTCTCAAACTTGCAAGGATCCTCCTGCCTCAGCCTCCTGAGATTACAGGTGTGCACCATCACAGCGGGCCTATAGCAGCATAATTCTTACTAGCTAATTGTTAGAAATCAGCCTGTAGCCCTATCATCAGATGATTGGATAAAGAAAATGTGAGATATATATATATATATCGTGATATATATAAAATGTGATATATATATGTTGATACATAAAATGTTATATATGTATATACTACTTGGCTGTAAAGAATGACAAATTGGAAGATGAGTTGTAGAAAAATGGGTGCACCTGAAAAATACAGTGCTGAGTGAAACAAACCAGACACACAGGTTTAAGTGCTATATGGTGTCTCTCATTTGAATAAAAGTACAAAGGATATGATACAGGATGGATGGAAAGACGGGACAAGGGGACAGACTTCTTGCAGCAGGGAAGTGGCCCAAGGGAACCAAGATGAGCGCTGAGGAGGAGGGAAAGGTAAGTAAGAATGAAGATACATCCCGGACAGGAACTTAATATCCCCCATTAATGCGACCACTATAAGCCATTACAGGAGCCAAGCGTATCACCAACTATGGGAAGGCATGGGGTAGGTGCGGGAGGGAGGGGCAGGCGGGAACTGAAAAGGAAGTGGGACAGGTCAGCACCCACAGCACCTGGGAAGGCGCATTGGCTGTCACCTTAGGTGTGTGATGAACTGTTTCCCTAACCCAAAGAGGAAATGCTGGAAAAAGAAGCTGTAACATGTACATGTACCCACCCGCGAGGTGACTGTAAACTGTGACTTGCAAATGTGTACTAATAAAAAGAACTTCTTAAAAAAAATGCCACCCCAGGGCTGGGGATATAGCTCAGTGGTGTAAGCGCCTGCCTGGCAAGCGCAAGGTCCTGAGTTCAATCCCCAGTACCGCAAAAAAAAAAAAAAAAAAAAAGCCGCCCCTGGCAATTACCATGTAGCTAGCAGGTGTACAGATTGGGACGTGAGGAGCACAGGGTCTCAAGAGTTATTACGGCTTGCGGGGTAGACGACTGGGTAGACGGCGGGGTCCGTGTCACTCCTAACAGCAGCAGAGACAGGAGGCACGCTTGGAGGGGCCGTTTCGAGGCGTGGGAAAGATGGAAAAAGTGGGCCCCCGACTGCAGCAGCAGCGTTTCCCCCTTGGGTTGTGGGTTTACCACACACCAAAGGTGACCCCTCCTCCTGCCAAGAGCAAGAAAGTCCCCAATTCTTTCCTCCTACCGCTCGCTCATTTAAACACGCCACGGCGGCTTCCATGGCTCAGTGTAACAGCGCCCTGGAAAACAGACACTTCTGTTCAAGCGCACAGCTCAGTCCTGGGGGACTCTCTCCGCCTCGGTCGTGTTTTCTGCAAAGCTCCACTCCTCCAGTTAAGACGTCAGTTTCATTGGGACAGAGACTTCGTCTGCCGATGCACCGCCGCAGGCAGGGTCCCTGGCAGTCTCGGGCAGCTTCTCTGAAAATGTCAAGCGATGAAAGCCAGTCACGCTATTTCCGTCATTTCTTCACATCAGCCTCAGGAGATACATTTTTTTTCTTTATTTGTTTTTGAGACAGGGTCTCGCTATCCAGTTCAGGCTGACCTTGAGCTCACTGTGTAGCCCAGAGTGGTCTCGAACTCGCCCGGCTCTGAGGAGCTATTTTTATTCCCACTATTATGAACGAGGGAACGGCTCAAATTAAAAAATCTTGTCCAGAGGTTTCTGGCAAGCATGAAAGGGTGCGGTCAGCGCCAAAGTCCTTGGAGACGTTGACCAAGACCCAGGAGACCAACCGGATGTGGTGGCGCACGCCTGTCATCCCAGCACTTGGGAGGCTTGGGGCAGGAGGGTCGTCGCGAGTTCGAGACCAGCCTGAGCTACAAAGTGACCTCAAGAACAGCCTGAACTGCATAATGAAACCCTGTCTTAAAAAAAAAAAAAAAAAAAAAAAAG
>PVLD010012900.1:0-41230 GCA_004027595.1 Dinomys branickii | reverse complement strand
TTTACGGCTGCTACGTGAGCGCCGCTGCTCCAGGACAGGTGTCCTGGACTAACTGGCGGAAGAGGGTCCGGATGAGGCGGACCTACCTCGGGCGTCCGTCGGAAGGAGCCGCAGCAGTCAGTGTGCGGGGGTCCTGAGCGACCTGTGGCCCAGGTATCGCGCACAGGCTTGCTCGAGGTCAGGACCGCCGCCTGGCCGGGGATTCCATCGGCCTGTGGGTCTGGCGGGCCGGGGTGGTTGGTGCAGGCTGGGGGTGACCCGTGTCGTCCCTGCAGAGTCCCTCGCTTCCTCCTGCAATGAAGTGGACGCACGCGTGCTTCGCCGCCCCGCTGCCGTGTTTCGTTGGGCTGGTGCAAAAGTTCAGGAAGCTGTGAAGTGCATTGCTATTAGACGTAGTTTCCTAATGTCAGGCATAGCTAGAGAAGAGAGAGTAAATCGCTGGGCTCCTTTTCCGTCTTCGTACTACGCCGTGACCTGGGGAGGGTAGAATCTGTGCACTTAACTCTGCTGACTTAATAGCAGCTTCTAGAGCTGTAAAGTAGGGAATAACCTAAACTTGATACCATCGCGTATGAAATTTGCTTACCAGATTTTGCTATTTCTTACAAGGTCCCAGAAAGGTCTGGACATCTAATAAGTTGAGTGTTCTCAGTTGCAGAGAATACATGTTTACGCTTCAGTGAATGGAGGTGAAAACCTGAGACGACTGGATTTTGCCACTGGAAAGATAGGAATGAAACGTAGAAAAACATCTTGGTTATTTTACGGGTACGTGTGGTGGTATAATTTGTCGTAAAGATGGCGTTTTCTTTCTCAGAATTTATAATCATGCCCTTGCTTTGATGTGAATTAATTTAAGGAGATAATGTTTCGATGAGACTGTTCTTTCGTGGGAAATTAACTGTTGTAGAGGTTTTTGCGTTCAAGGGGAGGAAAGCATCTTTGCATATAGACTAAATTTTTGTAGAAAAGCCTTAGTATGTAATACACTGCAGCCAGGCGGGGTGGCGCGCGCCGTCTGTCCCAGCACTCGGGAGATTGAGGTAGGAGGATCGTTGCGAGTTGGAGACGAGCCTGGGCTACAAAGTGAGCTCAAGGCCAGCCTGCACTGCATAGGGAGACCCTGCTGAAAAAGACCAACCCCCCCCCAAAAAAAAAACCAGTACGTAGTGTCTCGCTCTAGTAATCATGTGCAGGAGAGGATAGTAGCGTGTATTCTCCCTACTACATGTTGTGAAATAAATTCATGCCCCATAATTATAGTGCAGGGTGTGATCATTATACTGTATTTATATAATAACAACTTTTGTGCCTGAGGAAAGCTTTAAACTGTATTCTGTGCATCACAAAAAGACCCTAGAAATGCTCACATATGCCATAAGTGCTAAAGTTGTGTTGTATTTTTATTTTTTATTTATTTTTTATTTTTTATTTTGCGGTACTGGGGATCGAACTCAGGACCTTGCGCTTGCTAGGCAAGCGCTTATTCCACTGAGCTATATCCCCAGCCCAGTCGTGTTGTATTTTTAAACTTGATGTTTAGAAATCACAGCATACCTGCATTTTTATTGTGTTACTTGGTCCACTTAATGTTAATCAGGTGACGTGGTGAATCACCAAGGAGATCTGTTCAAGTAAAAAACCTCAAATAAAAATTGGTTCAGTAAAAAGCTTGGATAATTAAAATAGGCTGCGGCAGGGGTAGTGGCACATACGTGTAATCCCAACACACGGGAGGCTGAGGCAGGATGATTACCATGAGTTTGAGGCCACCCTCAGCTACATAGTTCAAAGCCAGCCAGAACTATATAAGGAGACCCTGTCAAGAAACCAAAAAATAATTAATAAAGTAAAATAGGGTACCAGATAAAGCTTGTTTGCTCTGGAATATGGAAAATGTAGTTTGGAGGGAAGAATGTAACATTTACCTTCAAGAAAACACTAACAGCTGTGAGTTTTGTTATCACTGATCCCTAATGCTTCATTTATGAAATACTTTTCAGAATTTTTTTTGTTTTTTTGAGGTGGGGTCTCACTGTGTAGTGCAGGCTGGCTTTGAACTCACTCTGTAGCTCAGGCTGGCCTTGGACTCGTGGTGGTTCTCCTTTGTCAGTCACCCAGGTGCTGAGATTACAGGTGTTGCCGCCACACTTGGCCAACTAGTTTTTTTTTTTTTTTCTGATCTGCACTGAGAAGTCCCGAAAACACTGCATTGACATTCTGTAAGGCTTCTTGTAATTACACTTCCGCCCTTAGGGTCTAAATGTAAGCGAATTTTCGGCAATGTAAAATACAGTATGATGAGCTTACTTCTTGGGACAAAAGTGACCCTAAGATATATTCATGATAAGCACTACTTTGTATATATTGGTCTGAAGCTGGATGGATATGCAGGGAAGGTGTTTTCTTTTTCTGTCAAAGACTGATGTTGCTTTAAGTTCAGTTCCTACAGGATTTTTTTTTTTTTTTTTAAATACAAGGAATTCAACTCAGGACCTTGCCCTTGCTAGGATTTTTTTTTCACCATGTAGGATTTTGATCACTTTTTCTTAATCAGTCTATAACAGTAACTGAAGAGAAATGAAAAATTTAAGTGACTTGTGTTTTAAACTTGCCTTAATTTAAAAAAAAAATTTTTTTTTTCCTTTTTGCAGGGTGTGATGGTGCACCCCTCTAATCCTGGCATTCAGGAGGCTGAGGCAGAAAGATCACTGCAAGTTCAATGCCAGTCCTGGCCACATAGTGAGTTTGAGGCCTACCTGGGCTATAAGTGAGACCCTGTCTCAACCCCTGCTGCCCCTCCCGATGTATTTCCTTTTGATGTTGTGGTCAGTTGAGAAGTCTACATTTCGTTCTGTTTCATTATCACCTATGTGTATCATGAGAAGTCTACATTTCGATCTGTTTCATTATCACCTATGTGTATCACTTCACTCTCAAATTTTTTTCAAGCTCTGACCTCAAGCTTCGAGGGTTAGTTTGACTTTATTAAATTTTCAGACTCATTGTTCTCAACAGAGTTGCCGTGGACATTTTACAAGTCCAGGGCTTCTTCAGTTATGTGTCTTTGATATAGTTATCTGTGTGAGAAGTGGTTATAGAGAAGCATCTCTTCCACTAAGTTCCCTGAAATGCTCTCTAAGAGTTCTCTTTATGCCTAGAGTTCTCCGCAAAGAATGCATAGATAAACTTCAGCAAAATGACTCTCCAGGAACTGGTGCACCAGGCTGCTTCTCTGTATGTGGATAACACGGCTGTGTGCTTCGATGAGTGCAATGGCCAGCCTCCAATTTATTATACCTACAAGACTGTGATCCGTGCTGCTTCAGAATTATCACATGTTCTTCGATTACACTGTGACTTTCAAGGGATTTGGGAAATTGGGCTCTATTGCCAACCTGGGATAAATTTACCTTCTTGGATTTTAGGGTACTATTTTTTAGTATAAATTTGTTGTTACTGTCAGCTAGTTTATAATTTTTAATACATAGATATATTTGAGGTTATTGTTCTGTTGGATTTTTCTGTGCTTCTTGGTTAACTGTAGAGAGGCTAAAGGGTTCATATTGTCTTTAGTATTATTTTTAATCATTTAGATTAATCTGAGTATTTAGGAGAAACTAGAAGTTTTTACTAATAGAAAAGCACAAATCTCCAAAATACAAGGGCATTGTTTGTCAAAGGGAAATGAATATAACAATTTAAAATGATTTATTGTTAGATTCAGGATTTCAGGAGTAACCTGGTTATGTTCCGTGCCCTGAGGCTGAAATTTTAGGCACTAAAATGAATGAATGCGTGAGTGTTAGAAAATGGCCCATTATAATTGAAGTGTGAACCCACTGGAAGACACTTACTCAAACAAACATTTATAAATTATTTATTTATTTAAATTATTCTAAAATCTTATAGTGATTTCCATTATAGCTTTTTACAGAAAATAAAAGCTGCCAGAGAATTAGAAAAGTTGATATTCATCCCACAATACATGTTCTGATGATGTAAGTGTAAAGTAAAAAATGTATCAGAACTTATTCAATCATTGACCAAAAAGTTTACTTACAGTTTACCACATGCATAGATCTAGTGTCCCCAAAGTGTGTGTACTTCAAGATGCCTAAAATGGCTAAAAGATCTCTGATCAAATTCCTTGTATAACTATGCCACATAAAGAAATTTAAAGGTGATCTGTAAGTGTCCTGATTTAGGTGAAATCTATCTTTTGTAGTGTGCTGAGTCTTATCATGTGTGTGCAGCCTGCATACTGGTAAGTTGTGTGAACTGAGCTGCTTTTATGTTATTCTCTGCAGACAGATGAAGAAGGCTGGCATCCCTGTCTGAGGAGTGGCCAGTCAGCCAAGCGCATTGTACTGCAGTACATGAACTTTTAAAAAATATTATATTTGTCTGTTGATAAGAATTTAATGCAAAATTTTATGATACTCAGAATGTTCATTAAGAGCAAAATAAAATAGTAATATTTATAACCAAAGGTGAATCCATGAAAACATGGGTGATTTTTGATGATATAAACAAAGTGCATAGTAAAAGAGAAACACTTAAAGGAGGGCGCTGACGCTGTACTCATTTCTTTAGAATTCTCCAAGTTCCTGCTGCATATGCTCCTGTTGATCCGGATTCACCACCATCAATATCAACACATTTCATGAAAAAATGTAATCTAAAGTATATTCTTGTTGAAAAAAAGCAAATTAATGTAAGTTTAGGTATTTAAATTACTTTTTGTGTGCTAAATTTATCTTTAATTTTAATTTTAAGAGTTCCCTCATCCCAGGCTTGGTTTCTAAATTTATCCTCTCTGGCAGGGTTTCCCAGAATCAGCACTGTAGACACTTTGGGTTGAGTAACTGTTTGTTATGGGAAGTTCTCTGAACATTACAGGATGCTTCGCAGTGTCCCTGGCTTCTACCTAGTAGATACAAGCAGTACCTCCTAGTCATGACACCCAGAAATGTCCAGGCTTGTGAGCCGCCCCTGTCACCTCTGGCCCTTACACTCCTTTGAGAACTGCTACTGTATGGCATGAAAGTGTCTTCTAGCCGAATAACAATGTCTGTGCATTTTCTGAATTTCTTGTTCCCAAAGTATTTCCTAGACTGGAAAAAAAATTTATAATACTTGAAACTTTTATCCTTGTATATTTATGGCAGTTAAAGTGGGAAACATGAAAGAATTGTAACCAAGTTTCAATTTTGAAAAATAGATTGTTATTTAGGCTAACTCTTTCTGAGAAACTACACATTATTATTATTTATCTTTAAGTGACTGTCAGCTCAAGATATAGCTAAGAAACACTGCTTTAGGGGCTAGAATTATTTTAGTACCTTATGTTCAGCAAGTGACAATCCATGTTTCATTTTTTTAAAAAGTTTGTTGTTACCAGGCATGGTGGTGCATGCCTGTAAACCTAGCACTTGGGAGGCTGAGGCAGGAGGATAGTTGCGTGTTTGAGGGTAGCCTGAACTGCACAGCAAGACCCTGTCTCAAAAAGACCAAAGAAAAGTTTGTTGTTCATAAAATGCTATTATACCAAAGAGGAAGAATGTGATAGAAGATACATTCAACTTACCTTGTTTTGACCCATTTCCTATAATGACGCACGGTATGTTTGGGAGTAACCCACAGACATATGTTTCTGGGCGCGTGTACATTTATATACACAGAAAGTGTCAAGAGGTTGAGATAGATGGAGGCTTCCTGGAGAATCATGGGTGTTAGAATTGGGGGCCGGGCTGTAGCCCATCATCACAGCACCTGCCTGGCAAGTGCCGGGTCCTCAGTTGGATTCCTGGCACCCCCCTAAAAAAATAGAATTAGGTGTTAATTAGCTGGGTATGGTGGTGCACGTCTGTAATCCCAGCACTTGAGGCTGAGGCAGGACAGCCTGAACTACATACTGAGAACCTGTCTCAAAAAACCAAAAAAAAAAAATTTAATTTGGTCAATAAATGATATGAAATACTGGTGTCTGGCCAAAGATTTCCCTTTTCCTCAAATTAGTTATTTGTTTTTGGCAAGTAAGCAAAACTGAAATGGGATGTGACATTTTTCTTAACTTTGGTGAAAAATATAAAGGAAGTGGCTGGGTGTGTGAGAATTGTCAATATGAAGGCGTGTTTATGACTCCATATACCAGAAGTTGGCACATCAAAGCCCATAGACGCCCTGTGCTGTGATCCTGATGGTGTGAGTCTCCTGCTGCACGTAGAGACGTGTGGGCTAAGTACCTGAGCACCTGCCACATGCCCGGCCAGCACCCACGTAACTGTCACCCGGAACAGCTTTGCCTCCTAGGAGACATTTGCCAATGTCTAGAGATGTTTTTGATTGTCATGGTGCAGATGGGGTGCTATTAGCATCAGTTAGGTAGAGGTACAAATGCTGCTGAAAATCCTGTTTTGCACAAGACAGCTCCGCACAGAGGCACATGGTCCAAGAACAGTAGTGTTGAGGCTGAAGAACTCTACTAGACAGAGACAGTGTATTGAGGGGACGTTGGTGTATGTGGGCCCCTCAGCTTTTTATGATCTAGTTAGAAAAAGTTAATATTCCTGGACCTATAGGGTGTATACAGTGTGATGATGTCAAATAAATACAGACACAGTCAATTTGTAATGGAAAAGCATGATTTTGAGCCCAGCTTTAAGAATATGTAGTCCTTTTGTAAATTTATATTTTTAAAATTCTACGGGCCATTCCACAACACACACACATATAACAAACCCAGACAGAAAACACTACAGCTTCCTGGATTTATGCCTTTTTCTCTTGTTATTTGTATCAATTTCTTCTGTTTGGTTGTTGTTTTGTTTTGAAACAGGATCTCACTATATAGTTCAGGCTGACCTTGAACTCACTGTGTAGGTCAGGCTGGCCTGTAGTGGTCCTCCTGCCATGGCTGTCATTTTGAGACGGGATTTCGCTATGCAGTTCAGGTTGGCCTTGAACTCACTGTAGCTCAGGCTGGCCTCGAACTCACAGTGATCCTGCCTCAGCCTCCCAAGTGCTAGGATTACAGACATGCACCACCACGCCGGCTCCTTGTTTATATTAATTTCTTTAATGTGGAAATAGAGATTGCTCCCTTAAACTGTTTTTAAAATCAGTCTCCAAGGGTATACATACTCAAAAGAACCTGTCTTGAAACATGTACAGACTACATTTAGCGTGGTTTCATTCAAATTTGCTTCTGTGTTACCAGATCACCTGAACCAGAGACCTAGCAGTCTTCTCAGGTTTGCTCCATGTCCTCCAAGTCAAATAGTTCATGTATTTCTATATAAAAGAACTTTTTTAACAAATTTTGTCCCCTACCTATCAGAAATTCAGGTCTTCCCATGAAACCTTGCTGAACTATGACACACTTCCAGTAGAACTTAATGACCTAGTGCTTGTCAGACTGCACTGGAAAAATGTGGAGGTGAACTTGATGCTGAGTATTGGGAAAGAGAAATGTGAAAAAGGACGAGAAGGAGAAAACCATGTGCATTCCGAGAGCAGCAGCGAAGGAAAAGAACTCATGGACGCGAGGCGCAAGGGCTGCTTGGCTTACGTCCTGCATACATCCGGGACCACGGGGCCACCGAAGATTGTCCGAGTGCCCCACGCATGTGTGCTGCCAAATGTGCAACACTTCCGGTGAGCACTATCTTCTGAGACCTCCTCAGACCTTGTTTTAAAGAGGAAACATTTCTTAAAAATATTTTTTCTTTTTAAGTTGGTTCCTAAATGGATAACTCAATCATTAGGTCTGTTTTCAGTTCGGTCTGAACTTTAGTTCTCTACACAGCAGGAATTCACCTGTTTATCCCCATTAACACAGAACAAATGATAGGGCTGGAATCTTTGCTTTTTAATCATCAATGAAAAGGTTTTCCAGGCAGAGGTGCCGCTGTGTGGGAGAAAGGAGTGTGCTCTGTGGGAGTGTGTCAGGGCAGAGCTGAGGAGACGGGCAGGGGGCCCTGGGATGTCCAGGTAGGTGTTTGAGCTTGGCCTGGTAGAGGGTGGGGCGCCATGCACAGGTTCACGCTCCGTCAGATGCAGTACTGTGATGGCACCGGGACGCTGGGCTGCCTGACGACCGGGGATAAGGAGTCTCAGGCTGAGGCTCTCAACGTGTGAAAGTGGCCTAGACAAGAGTGTATTTGTAGGAGTAAAGGAGGAAACAACTAGTCATAGGAACCTTATGAAACGCATAGTTTATGTCATTTTAATAAAAAAATTTTAAGCAATAGAAGATAAAAAGAGCTGGGAGTGATGGCGCACCCCTATCATCCCAGCACGTGCGTGCCTAGGGCAGGATGATGGCCCCAAGCCTGAGCCCAGCCTCAGATACATGGTGAGTCCACAGCCAGCCTGGACCGCAGAGTGAGACCCTGTCTCCAAAAAGACAGAGGAATTGGATTGGGGTGTAGCTCACCGAGGGAGCACTTGCGTGTACTGTGCATGAGGCCCTGGGTTCATTCCCCAGCGCCTCAAAAACAAATAATGAAGTGAAATTAATTGTAATATCCTTTTCTGAGGGACTGGAGCTTGAATCCAAGGCCTCTCACCTGCCAGCACGCACCCTACCTCGGAGCCACTTCCTCAGCGTCTGATTTTATTATACTTCACTTCAGCCATCTGTAATACCGTTTCACAGGGGCAGGTGTGATAGGTATATGTGGCAGTTCCCCACAATGAATGTATTTATTACGTATCCCATATATGAATAAAATTAGGGAAGGGGGAGTAATTAGGAGTAAATAAAAATAAATAAATGTTTAGAAACGCCAATCTTCATGGACCGGTGTGTACTTTATGTCTAAACATCTCAGCGTGCACTCAGCACGCTGCCAGTCCCAGTATGCACTTCCGGACTGGAGAGCTCGGACAGGTTGGCCGCAGGGTCTTTGTGACTTGGAGTGCCCGGGCTGAGGGCAGCATACAGTAGCTGGAGATGGAGGTAACAGTGTAACTGTTCTTTCCTAGATACTGTGTTTTAAAGAAGAAAGGTAGAATTGGAAAAGAGGTGGAAGTTTTTGTCTTTTATGTTGGGAGAGGTGTATAGGTTTTGAGAAGGAAATTTTCTATTTTTTATTCATTTATTTATTTTTAGTATCAGGAATCAAACTCAGGACCCTGCGCTTGTGCCACTGCACTATATCCGCGACCCGTAGGCTTTGAGAAGGAATCGCCAGACAGAATTGGTTTGAATAATGGAAAAGTAGGAGTACTGGGAAGGAAAAGGAAACTTGAGAAGGAAGTGGATGCATTAAACCTGGGTGGAGGCCTCACCTTTAAAAGAGGGAGAGGAGACTATACATTGCTTTGTGTTAGAGGAAGCTATGGGTTGTAATTTCTGAATGAAGTAGAAGGGCAGGTCCTATCCTAAGAGAAAGGGAAGTTGGGTGAGGATGGACCCTACCTGGGGGAGCTTGAGGAGACCACAGCAGGGCTGGGATCGGGAAGTTGGAGAGCCAGCAGCTGAGAGCCCCGGCGGGCAGGGCTGGCGCCATCTCTGAGGTGTGCCTGAGCTGCCTGGGGCGTGAGGGGCTGAGGCCCGCAGGGAGTATGTGACTGTATTAGTACCTGCTTCATACTTGAACTGAAATTGATTTGCTGTAAGTCAGTGTGGTTTACTTGTAGGTTCTTAAATAATTTGATCCAGAAGAGATAAAACGTTAGGGATGCCAGTCTGGAAATTAAAATAATAATTTAAAAAAAAATTTTTTATACTGAAATCACTAAGTCAGGAAGTACCAATACCCTATTAGGATGAAGTTGTTTTTTGCTGTTGGTATTTACTAACTTTGGGCCTACTCCCTAGAGTACACTCTCAGACAGGAAGGGAAGGTCTGACTTAGCAAGACTTTAACTCTGTTCGTGTGTGTGTTTGTTCCTGTCCTGGGGCTTGAACCCAGAGTCTTTGTGCTGAGCGTACTGCTTGATCTCTTTCCCTTAGTTTTGAGACAAGGGTCTGGCTGAGTTGCTTAGGTGGGACTTGAACTTGCAATCTTCCCACCTCAGCTTCCCAAACTAGTAGGACTACAGATGTGCCCCTGCAGCACCAGTCTGACTTACTCAAACTTTAAAGTCTACTTTAAATTCACAGAATTAATTTTAAGGCTTAGGCAAGGATATTTAAAAATTGGAGGGCTGGGGATATAGCTCAGTGGAATAAGTGCTTGCCTGGCAAGCACAAGGTCCTGAGTTCAATCCCCAGTACCGCAAAAAAAAAAAAAAAAAATAAAATAAAAAATAAAAAACTAAAAATTGGAAAGAATTGACTGAGTTTTAAGTAATGAATGTGAAGTTATGTTCAAGTTTTATTATCTTGATCTGAATGTCTTCTGGAGTAACAAAATTTTGCAAGTAAAAACAAAGCCCTGTGAATGTTAGCAGGAAACTGTGTGGAGCAACTTTTTCTTGTTATCATTTTATTTTTTGTATTTTATTTTATTTTTTGCCTTTTTGTGACTCAGGCTGGCTGTGAGCTCACTTTGTAGCCCAGGCTGGTCTCGAACTTGCAATGATCCACCTGTCTCAGCCTCCCCAGTGCTGGGATTACAGGCACGTGCCACCATGTGCAGCATTTCCTGTTATCATTTAATATTCCCAGTTGACCATTCCTAAGCTGAAATGCTCCAAAATCTGAACCTTTAGAGTGCCATACAATACCACAAGTGATACTTTCTGATGGCCGTGTGTACCAACTTTGAGGCACAAAAATTTTAAAACTATTATGTAAAATTTCCTTGGGCAACTATATAAGATGTATGTAAAGCATAAATGAATTCCATGCCTAGACTTGGCTTCAATCCCCAAGATACCGCGTTGTATGTTCCACCCCACCCAAAGAGCAGAAATCCAGGCACTTCTGGTCCTAAGCATTTTGAGTGAAGGATACTCCACCGGTACTACTTTCTGAAGGCAGGAATTTGCTTGCTTTTTTTCTGTTTGTCTTTTGTTTCATTGTTGTAGTAAGAGCACCAGTGTGGTGATGCACACCTGTAATCCCAGCACTTTAGGAGGCTGAGGCAGGAAGATTCTGGGTGCAAGTCCTGCATAGGTAATTTGGCAAGATTCTAGGCAGTTTGCCAGAATAAAAAATAAAAAGGCCTGGGGATGTAGCATAATGTGAAAGTCATCGGTTCCATCCCCAGAACCACCAAAACCCCTGAGAAAAGGTGCAAGGATTGTTTTGTTCATGCCAGAGGCGTCTGTTTCACAAAGCAGATGTAGTACCTTTCTCTATTGGATAACTGGAACTGACTTTGCCTTTAACAGTTTCTAATCTATGCTGGGTGCAGCTCAAGTGGCTGGGATCCCCGCTACTCTGTTGAGGAAGCTGAGGAAGGAAGATGGTGAGTCTGAGACCAGCCTGAGAAATTTAGCGAGACCTGTCGCAAAGTGCAGACTGATGGACAGTTGGTGGGAGACAAGGAGGTAGGCTTGCGGGTAGAAGGAGGGCCAGAGGAAGAGGGAGGTAAGGAAGGGAGGCAGAAGAGGAATTGGAAAGTCAAGATACAGTATGTTACTTGCATGTATCAGTTCCCCAGAATGAACACCACTATTCTGTGTTGCAAACCTATGCTAATAAAAGTAAAAAAATAAAAAACTAGTGCTGGGCCTGGGAGTAGTGGTTGGTGCATGTCTGTAATTTCAGCCCCTGGGAGGCTGAGGCAGGAGGAGCACTGCAAGTTGGAGGCCAGTCTGCACTACTAGGAGAGACCCTGTCCCAAGAAAATAAATAAGAAAAGAAAAGAATAAGTACCTTACTTAAAAAAACAATAAAACAATAAACATTTCTTTCCATTATTTTGGTGTGCCTTCTTTCCCCTCTCTTCCATCTTTTTTCTATTTCTGAAGTTTGATGACTTTTAATCAATATTTCTTCAATCAGTACTTGAAGAAATATTCACCAAGCTATGTCTTCTTATGTTTTGATTTAGATTATTAATATCATTCGATATATTTGTTGTAAACATCTGTCTTGAGATCTTTTAAAATATGAGCCCTCTTCTCATTTGACTTGTTTTTTTTTTGGAGACAGGGCCTTGTGTGTAGCCCATGCTAGCTTTGAACTCGCAGGAATCCTAGCCTTCCCAGTGCCAGGGTTAGGCTTGAACTCACTATGTAGCCCAGGCTGGCCTCCGACTCATGATAGTCCTCCTGCCTCAGCATCCCAAATGCTGAGATTCCTAGTGTATACCACCATGCCTGGTTTGATGAACTTTTTTCTAACTCTCTTTTTTTTTTTTTTTTGGTCTTTTTGAGACAGGGTCTGTTTGTGTAGTTCAGGCTGGCCTTGAGCTCCCTTTGTCGCCCAGGCTGATCTCAAGCTTGGAACAATCCTCCTGCCTCAGCCTCCCAAGTGCTGGGATTACAGGTGTGCACCACCACACCTGGCTTAATTGATATTTTTAAAACCACATTTTTAGAATATCTTTTCTATTTTTGTGTTATTAAATTGGCAAAGGTACAATTTTAAAGTCTTTAAAAATAGTATTTCAAAATTTACAAAAGGTCAGGTGGCATGTACTGGTAATCCCAGCACTTTGGGGGCTTAGGCAGGATGATCACAAGTTCAAGCCCAGCCCGGATTGGCATGTACCACCATGCCCGCTTATAGTGGGTTTATTACCTAAGACACTGATGCTGTAAAGTAACAATCCTTTTTCAAGGAAATACAAAAGACACTTATTCTGAGCCAAGCATGAGTGTCTATGGTCTAGGGTTTGGTTTCAGGTTACTCTTGAGTGACAGTGCTGCCAGGGAAGCGGTTCGTGAACTGTTACTGGCACAGAACAAAGGGAGGTCTGGAACCAGTGTGTTTACAAAGTATATAGGTGGGGTCGTCGGGTAGGTGGGTGACTGAAGGCGGGAGATCTCTTCTATAGGAATCAACTGGTATCTTTATCAGGAGGGGGAATCTGTTTTACAAGGTTCAAACATCTTTATCATTCTCAGCTTTAGCTTGGTGCAGGCTACAGGTCTGTCAGGCTTAGCATTCTCCCAAGAGTTTTATCTAGCAGTCCTGAGGATCTTAGATTGACAAATATGATGCATGTTTAAATTTTAAAACTTTCATTACAGTAAAAGGCACATTGCCCTTAATCCCCTTCAGAATACTCCCTTTCGCTTTGCATACACCCGTCATTCCTACCACTTTCTGAAGCAGTTCTGGAGTCCTTTTTAGCCAGGATTTTTATTCACACTGTCTTGACTGTTTTGATAGCCTGAATTGATCAACATAGTCATTTTGACTTTGGGGAAGAGCCGGAGGCTGCACCGCGCCACCCAGTGGATAATGTAGGTCATGTTCTCACAAGCCTGCGTTTGGTGGATGGCCCTGGGCAGCAGTGTTCCCCATAGTTTACATCAGTCCTTGTAGACACAAAAGGGTTCTAGAACTGCAGGAAGTGGGAAGAATGATAGGGTAGGTGTGGGTTTTTGTTGGTTTTAAAGAGGAAAGGTTCTTCAGCTCACACTTTGTAGAGGTTTTACTCCATAATCACCTGGCTCCAAGGCAGGGTGGCGCATGGCAGAGGTTCACCGCTCATGGTAGCAGAAGACAGCAAAAGCAGTGAGCGAGAGAGCAGGACAGGTGTGTTTACAGTGAGGGAGGGTTTTCAGGGTGAACAATGGCAGTGCATTGTTTACTGTAGTAAACTTTAAGAATTTAAACTTTCATTGATATTTTGGTCACTGTACACAGGTTGATAGTGAATGGCTGCTGAAAGGGACTGTGGTGGTCCAGAGTGGTGGTAACGCCTGTAATCCCACCGTTCTGGGAGGCAGCATTAGGAGGGTCACAAGTGTGAGCCTAACTTGGGGAATTTAGCAGTTTAGTTGAGACTGTCTCTCAAAATAAAGAATAAAAAAGGGCTGGGAAGATTGCTCAATATGAAGGTTCTAGATTCAGTCTCTAGTATCACACATAACACAAGTGTTCTTTTATAGATTCTTTTATAAAGAGGACTTTTAGAATTAATAGCACTGAGTTGTTGTTATTGTTATTTTGGTTTTTTGAGTCATGGTCTTACTATGTAGCTCAGGCTGGCCTCAAACTCGAACTTATGGTGATCCTCCTGCCCCAGCTTCCTGACTACAGGCATGCTCTACCATGCCAAGCATGGTTAATTTAAAAGAAGAATAAAATGTAGAAACATTGGAAAATTTGACTGCAGTCTTGGGGTCTGTGTCTATCAAATGTTGAACCCTTTTCAGTACTGGAGATTGAGCCTCGGGAATCCTGAGCTGTGTCTCTTTTTGTTATTTCATTGTGAGACAGGGTCTCGCTAAGTTCGCCCAGGCCTGCTTCCACCTGGGGGCCTCTTGCCTCAGCCTTGTACGTGGTATTACAGGTGTCCTTGGACAGACATTTCTTGTAACCACATTCTGCCTTGCCTTAGGGAACTGTTTGAGATTACACCAAAAGACGTTTTATTCCTGGCTTCGCCCCTGACCTTTGACCCTTCTGCTGTGGAAGTGTTCCTTGCTCTATCAAGCGGTGCCTCTCTGCTTATGGTTCCGACGTCTGCCAAGGTGCTGCCGTCAAAGCTGGCTCCTGTTCTCTTCACCCAGCACGGAGTGACGGTTCTGCAGGTGCGTTTTGGGAGCAAATGAAATGTTTTGTCCAGCTATTGGATATTTCCAATGTTTTAGCGATACTTCATGTTCTTACAGTTCTTCGCAGTGTATTAGTGATAATCTGGTTAGATTGTCAAAGGCTGACCTTTCATGTTATTACATGTTTATTTTAAAATGAAAAAAGAGTTCTTCCTAGAAAATTATGTGCTTTGCTCTTACTGTAACAGCTGGAGGAACTTGACTTCACTCAAATCTGTTGGAATGTGCTATTGCAGTGCCTTTTATCTTAAATGTAAGTGTTTTGCATTTCTCAGTGCTAGTATAAGTAAATTATAATTGAGTGATTTTTAAATTTTTACATTAGCAGACTTGCATTAAGCTATAGAAACATTTAAAACATTTTGAGATGTGTATTTAAAAGTATATGATACACAAGCCTAAATATATTGCATTTTAAATGGTTAAAGAAAAAACAAAATTAATATCTATTATGATATATCGATGTTTAGCTAAGAGTTTAAGTGCTGTGAGCCTCAGGCCTTAGCTGTGGGTGGCAATACCATGTATTGGATGTAACAGTAATAACTAAATGGGGGAGCAAAGGGTCGCTCCCGGTTTGAGTGTGTCTCAGTCCGTGCAGATGACTACAGCACAGTCCCATGCTCTGAGCAGCTTATCTACCGCAGAATTCATTTCTCACAGTTCTGGAGTGTAAGAAGTCCGAGATCAAGGCTCAGCACGTGCGTGTCAGGTCGGGAGGGCGCCTCCCTGGTCGTGGGCCACGGCCTCCCCTGCGCGCCCCAGGGTTGGGGAGCAAGGGCGTTCTCCCAGACTGCTTCCATAGGGCGTCAGGCTCGTTCATGAGGCTCTGGTGAGCAGACCACCTGCCGAGGCCTCCCTTCCTACTTCAGGTGCCTGGGGCAGCGGTGGTGAGCCTCTGGCTCCGCGCTGCAGTGGGCCGTTTGGATCACTGAAAACTCTAAAAGGTTCGCCATTGCTAGGGGTTGATGGTTTTATCATATCAGGTTATTATCTAGTGCAAAGAGATGCAAGAGGGATAATAAGTTTCTAATTTTCTAAAACAAAATGAGATATTTTTTACTTTTTTTAGGCAGCATGGTTTTCACCCTTATAAAAAATGACCAAATGGGGATTTATCCCAGGAATGTATGTTTGCCTTAGCACTAGAAATCTACCTGTGATATGTAGGTCAGCAAGAATAATGGACAGCATGCGTATATTTATATTATTCATGGCTTACGAGAAGACTGTCATCAGACTTTGAATAGGAAGGATCTTCTCCAAATTGAAAAAGGGCACCCATAAAAACTGTATTTAACATCATTCTTGAAATACTGACCGTTTTTACACTAACATCGGGAACAAGGCAGGGTTTTTTCTCTTACTACTTCTCTTGCACGTTGTTCTGGTATTCTAGGCAGTGCAATAAGGGTATGCTCATCAGCCTGGGTTGCTGTGACAGGATATGAGAGTAACATTTTTGCACCAGGAGTCAAACTCACAACCTGGTGCTCGCCAGGCAGGCGCTGCGCCACCCGAGAATAACGCGGTAAAGGAGAGGCTGCTGGTTTTGGCTCACGTTTCAGAGGTTTCAGGCCGTGGTCGTGGGCCCGTGCATTTAGGCCTATGCTGAGGTGAAAGGTCGTTGGGGATGCGGTGGGGGTGAGCTGCTCACCTCGTGGGTGGCCACCAGCACACAGAGGCAGAGAGCCAAAAGGAAAGCACAGGGGCAGGATATGGTCCCCAGGGTTGTGCCGGGACCTGCTCCTTTACACAGGCCGAGCCTCCTGAGTCTCCCAACTCCCAGGGATGCCTGCAGGTTATGAGTCCGTCAGTGACTGACCCGCACCCCGTGACCTGCACTTCCCAAAGCCACTCTTCAGAATGGTGGGGCTTTTTGCGCGATATTTGAGACCAAAACCATAGCAAGAAAAAAGGGTAAGAAAAGAAATTAAGATTAATTGCATTGGAGGAAATAAACTCATACATGCAAAAGGCATGACTCAGCGTACAGAAAACCCCATTGGAGTGCCGGGCGTGCCGAGCGCACACCTGTAATCCCAGCACTCGGGAGACTGAGGCAGGAGGATCATTGCCAGTTCTAGATCAGGCTGGGCTGCAAAGTGAGCTCAAGGCCAGCCTGAACTGCATGGCGAGACTCTGGCTCAAAAAAAAAAACAAAAACAAAAAAAACTCAAAAACAGCATTGGGGGAGCAGGGAGAGGAAGGGATGTCACTGGGAATTGAGTTCCTAACACTGGTAGGCCCTAAGAAGGTGCTAGAAACTTGGCTCAGCACCTGTGTAAGCCATCGAATAGAGGATAGGTACAGTGTATTGCAAAACGGTAGATTTTCAGAGAGGGGTAGGCAGAGAGGGCGGGAGAGAGAGAGAACGGGGTCTTTGAAGGAATAGCCCTTCCTTCTCCCGGGGACAATGTACACTCTCCAAGTTCACGCCCCTTTGATGCCCTTAACTAGGTCACCGTTCGTGCACAGGGAAGCTGGCTCTGCTGGCTGCCTGGTCCTCTGTGCTCCTTAGGTGGGTGTTTTCTGTGTAGTTTGCTTTGAATCCCTGAGGTTTTCCATCCTCTCATCCGTGGTCTGCACTTTGTACCACCCTGGACCTTACCAGCATGCTCAGGGGAGGTTATCTTCTCTGGAGCTAAGGTTGGAAACAAGCTTGTGTGGATTTTACTGTAGCTAATGATTATGAAGATGGAGGAAAAACATATTACTTTTGCTTTTCCAGTAGCTCCCAGGCCCCTGCCTCTGGACTTGATAATGTCTAACTTTCTGCCTAGCAGGAAGACTACTAGAACCAATAAACATACTTTTAGCAGATTTGGAGGATGTGAGTTCAATATGCAAAATTCAATTGTGTTTATGTATGAATATATATACATATATATTTATTCATATATATTATTTATTAAAAGCCTAAAAGTGAAAGTTATTTATAATAGTATAGAAATAATAAAATAGGAGTAAGTTTAAAGAAAAGGAAGATTTAACCACTGAAAATTATAAAACATTGTTAGTAGAAGTTAAAGACCTCAATAAATAGACATTTCATTATTTCTGGGTAGGAAGTTTCACATTGTCAAGACTGAGGTTCTCCTCAAATTGATTTATAAATTGAATTAAATGCAATATCTATCAAAATACCAGTATCAAAATACCTATCAAATACCAGTAGACTGGTGTCTATCAAAATCCCAGTAGACTTTTTGCAGAGATTGACAGGTTGATCCTAAATTTTATATGGAAATGCACTAGCCAGTCCTGATCTTTTTTTTTTGTACTAGGTGTCTAACTCATGACCTTGTGCTTACTAGGCAGGTGCTATGCTGCTGAGCTATGTCCCCGGCCCAGTAGAAAGGAGTAAACTGTTACACACTTAACAGTAACAATTCAGGGTGAATTGTAAAATATGTTGAATATGAAGTATGTGAGAGAAGCCAAGCCAGAAGAGACTGTATGAGCATGGGCATGGTGGCGCACGCCTGTAATTGCAGCACTTGGAAGGCTGAGACAGGAGGATCTCTGGGAGCTCAAGGCCAGCCTGGGCTACATAGTGAGTTTAAGACCAGCCTAAAATTACAAAGTGAGACTTTGTCTCAAAAAAATAAGACAAGGACCGGGGATATAGCTCAGCGGCACAAGCACCTGCCTGGCACAAGGTCAGGAGTTCAATTCCCGGTACCAAACAAACAAACCAAAATACCAAACAAACAAAAGAGACTACATGTGGTGTTATTCCATTTACATAAAATTTTAGAAATTGCCAACTGATCAATGGTGACATCAATCAGCAGTTTTCTGGACAAGGGGTCTAGTGGGAGATTTACAATAGCACACAGGTAATTTTAAGTGTAGTAAATATTGCTATGGTCTAAACATTCGTGTTCATCTAGAACTCGCATATTGAAATCTGATTCCCAGTGCGGTGGGCCTGAAGGAGCTTGTGTGTTCCTTCTACCACATGAAAATGTTGCAGAAAGGTTCTGTTTATGAGCCAGGCACGGTGGCGCACACCTGTGATCCCAGCATCTAAACCACTGAGCCAGGAGTGCAGCATTCAAGGCCGGCCTGGGCTGCGCAGGGGTATCAAGGCCGGCTCGGCCTGAGCTATGTAGTGAGATCCTGTCTCCAAAGAAGAAGAAGGAAAGGCGCCATCTCAGAAGCAGACTGAGCCTTCAATGGACACTGATCGGCCCACACCTAGGACCTCTTAGGCTCCAGAGCTGTGACCAGTGAGTTTCTGCTCTCTGTAAATTAGCTAGTCTGTGGTATTTTTGTTATAATAGTCTAAACAGATCTGTTCAGTATTTGGATTGTGGTGATAGTTTCATTGGTGTATGCATGTATCAAAAACTATTATTACAATGTACACTTAGTTTATTATATGTCAGTTGCCTCGGTAAAATTGCCTTATAAACTTTAATCATTTGGTTAGGCATACTTTTAACCCTTTTATGTACTTTTTATATGTAGAGCTAATGGGAAACAAAATGTAAGTTGATTTTATAGATTTTGTCCTTTTAAACTTATAAGCTATATCATAAAACAACTAATATTTTTACTTTTTTTTTTTCCTAACCTATCTCTATCTACATTACAAAGATCATATTTACCTTCATGGGTTTTCCAAATGTGATTTGCCATTTGAATTGTCTTTTTTTTTTTTTTTTTTTTTTGTGGTACTGGGGATCGAACTCAGGACCTTGCGCTTGCCAGGCAAGTGCTTGTGCCACTGAGCTATATCCTCAGCCCTGATTCCTATTAGATAAACACAGCCTTGATTCCCATATGGCCTCCAGTATAAAGCTTTGAGCATATTAATATAGTGTTTACTTTTTTAAGAATGAATTTTTTAATGTACTCATAGGCAACACCAACATTGCTTAGAAGGTTTGGACCTCAGCTTGCCAAGTCGACTGTTCTATCAGCCAGTACCTCTCTTCGAGTGTTGGCCCTTGGTGGGGAGCCATTCCCATCGCTGACGGTACTCAAAAGCTGGATAGGAAAAGGAAATAAAACACAAATATTTAATATTTATGGTATCACAGAGGTTTCAAGCTGGGCAACCTTCTACAGGATTCCCGAGAAGATTCTTAACTCTACTTTGAAGTAAGTACAGAGGGAAAAGATGATACTTCTCTAGGATCTTAGTGTTAACAGTGGGCTTTCTTTGCCTTGGTCTGTTTGGTGGGAGGGGGCTGCTGGGGATTGAACCAGGGCCTTGCAGGCTGGCACACATTCTACCACTGAGCTCCACATCCAGCCTAACAGAGTTTTGCAGGCACTGATGTCATAATTTAAGAAACACTGTTTTATCTCGTCTTTGAAGATTGAAGTCTAGAACCTTTCTTAGTATAACTGGTGCTAAGATCTTGCTAGAAGCTTTTGGTACTAAATCATAAAGAAAACATATGATAGTCTTTTTACCAAACCTTTTCAGTTGGCATTCTTTGAATTATACCATAACAAGCACTATCCCCCCTTGGTACAGTGTGGTTTAAATACATCGAGAAATATTTGATACCAGCATAAAATTTTAAGTTGTCTTTGGGTTGTGTTTTTCGTAGGTGTGAATTGCCTGTGCAGCTGGGATTTCCACTGCTTGGAACTGTGGTTGAAGTCAGAGATACAGATGGTTTCACAATTCAAGAAGGCAGTGGCCAAGTATTTTTAGGTTGTTTCACATTTGTTGACTTGGTATATCTATTTTTAAGGGAAAAAATGGATATGTTTATCATTTTTCCTCATTTTTTCATCTAGTATGCTTTTCAGTGATACCTTTTAATCAATCTCATAGCTGTGAAGCATTTAATGTTGCTGTAATTATTTCATATATAATGTCTAGTACTCCAGTAAAAGTAATTTAAAAACTAATGTGCACCATTGTATATATAGACGAAATTATATTTAATCAATATTCTAAGAATTTGAAGAAATCACATATTTTAAATAATAAATTTTATCTCTTATTTATTGGAGTTACTGTCTGATTTTATCCAATATCATTTAAAAGTGAAATCCCCTATTTTCAGATTTTGAAACTTGGTAACTGAAATTTTGGAAATGTTCTTGATTTGATGATTTTTAATGTATACTCCTTTTTGAAAGTTGACATCAGTGTTTATATCTTTGGAAGGAGGCAAAAACAGAGTGTGTTTTCTTGATGATGAAGTGACAGTGCCTCTGGGCACAATGCGAGCCACTGGAGACTTTGTGACTGTAAAAGGTGGGGAGATATTTTTCCTGGGACGGAAAGACAGTCAGATCAAACGTCATGGCAAACGTCTAAACATCGAACTTGTTCAACAGGTAAGGCTATTTAGTTATTAAGTACCTGTTAGTGTGTGGAGACATTAGAGGCAGCTACCATGGAATTTCTGTTCCACATTCTCATCTGTATTAATTATAGCTAAGATTTGTATATTAGTAATGGGTTACAATAAGAGGGATATGTAATTCAGTGCGCTTTAACTCCTAGCAGGAAGATTTGGTTGCTTTTTAAATAAGTGACAAAGTGGATTTCGAGATCCATGCAAATAATTTGGTTTTTTGCTTTAGGATGTATTTGTTTCTAGAAATGTTAAGAGTTCTGTGTGCTAGTAATGGTAGCAAACAATTTTTACACATCTCTAGTATATACCAAAGTTTAAATTAGCCATCCTGATTTTATGCAGAGCAAACTGATGCATTTGGAAAGTTCATTGTTAAATATCCTCATTTGCAAATTGGGGTAATCTCTCTCATAGGTTGCTGAAGAACTTCAGCAAGTGGAGTCTTGTGCAGTTACATGGTACAATCAGGAAAGACTAATTCTCTTCATAGTGTCCAAAGACAACATAGTAGAAGATCACATCCTTAAAGAGCTGCAGAAGCGTCTTCCAAATCACGCCGTCCCGGACGAGCTTGTGCTGACTGATGCTCTGCCCTGTACATCTCACGGTAAGGTAATTTTAAGCAGATGTGTTCAGTGCCAGATGTCACTGATTGTATTTATAAGTAGTTTAATGGCCAAGTGGATCTTTATTATTATAAAAGATGTGAGCATTTATTGCAGCAGACCCTCTTTTAAATGCATTAACTCCTTTAAAATCTTCAGAAAATACTCTGGATAGGTATATTATTCCCATATACAGATAAGGAAAGTAAGACTTAAAGAGATGAGGTAATTTTCTCAAAATCACTGCTAACTAGAGGTTTTATTAGTTAGGGTTCTCCAGAGAGACAGAACTAATATTTAGATAGACGTATACAAAGGAGATTTAATATAGTGCTCACGCAGCGGCTGAGGCTGAGATGTCCCGTGCCATCTGCAAGCGAGAGACCTAGGAAAGCTAGTTGTGTCATTCAGCTGAGTGTCAATAGCAGTGATGTAAATCCCAGCAATGATGTGAGCTGTGCTGGCTCAGACTGTGAGGCCAGGAAAGGGTGAATTCCTCTCCCCTCTGCCATTTCTCTCTTGGTGCCCTTGGCAATGCATGGTATGGACCTTACCCAGCCGTTCTGGGAGGGCAGTGGCTGTCCAGAGTCCCTGGAGCCGTATGCCCCTCTCACCCTGAAGTCCCTTCCCAGACGTACCCAGAAACTGATCTGGTTACCATGGGACCACTTAAGTTGACACAAAATTAGCCGTCACCATGGTAGAGTTTGAAATTCTGCCTCATGCTATTTGGCTTCAAAAAATATACTTAGTCACCACATTATATTGTGTTCCCAATTTTATTTTTATTTTAAATATACTTTGGAGTGTAGTAATTGTTCAGTGAACTGTAATTGCTCAGTTTAATGTGAATTTTGGGTTTTTTTGTTTGTTTCTTGTTTGTTTTGTTTTTGAGACGGTCTCACTGTGTAGTCCATGGTGGTCTTGAACTCACTGTGTAGTTCAGGCTGGCCTTGACCTCTCAATGATCCCTCTGCCTTAGCTTCCTGAGTGTGGGATTACAGGTGTGTAGCACCACGCCTGGCCAAAATACTCTTTTTTTTTACATGCACTTTTTGAGACAGGGTCTTGCTATGCAGTTCAGGCTGGCCTTGAGTGAGCTCACGCTGTAGCCCAGGCTGTTCTAGAACTTAGAACGATTCTTCTGCCTCAGCCTCTCAAGTGCTGGGATTAGAGGTATGGCCACCAGGCCCGGCCAAATGATCGTTTCTTTAGTTCTTTGTATTAGTTAAAACACTAACGCCTTTGTTCCTCTTACCTAATACTATAATCTTGGTAGCTTTGGATTTTTTTATTGCATTCTTGGTACCAATGGATTTTTTCTTCAGAATTGTCTGTGACAAAATGTTCTATGTGATTCTATCATGTGTTCTACATGATTTCTAAGCTTTACAATGAAAAGTGTGTGCGACTAATGAAGAATGTGCATGACTGATGAAAACACAAAGGCTTTGTGGTGAAACTTTAGATGTTATTTTAAAATAGTTGTTCCTTCTCCTTTAAGGCAAAATTGATGTCTCCGAGCTAAACAAGATATATTTAGATTATGTCAACTTGACGCATAATAAGCTCAATGGAAAAGAAGATCTTTGGGAAAAATTACAGTGTTTGTGGAAGGTACAACTTTTCAAATAAAAACAGCTCTAAAAGGACATACGTTCTGCAGTTTTAAAACATGTTAATGATAAAATTGGTAGCACAGTGATGATCACTTTACACTTAGCCCAAGTGTGAAGAAAATGAATTTGACTGTCCTTACTTTTTTTATAGAGCAAACTCAGGGCTCTGCACATGGCGGGCCATCTTTAGCCCTGAGCTCTGTGCCCAGCCCTATTGTATTTTTTTTAAATGTCCATATCTTCAATTACATACTATTGGCTCTGTATGTTAATTTGGTTTGGGGCCTTGACAGAGTTTCTCCCTTCTCTGTCTGTAGTCTGTTTTGAGTCTTCCGGAAGATCTGAAGGTTCCTGAGGAGTCACTTTTCTTACAAAGTGGTGGAGATTCCCTAAAGTCTGTGCGGCTTCTCAGTGCAATTGAACGACTTGTTGGTACAGCAGTACCTGGGCTTCTGGAAGTTATTCTCAGCAGTTCCATTTTAGAGATTTACAATTACATCCTTCAAACAGTGTTCACAGTTGAAGACCTCACAGGTTCTAAGATTTCTGCCACCAAAAGGAAATTCAGTGACACTGGCCAGGAGGAAGCCGGCGAAGAATCTACATGTCAGCAGCCTGTCTTGCCTTTCAGCTGCCCAGAGGTGAATGCTTTCACTGCGCTCAGCAGAGGGAGTCAGAGTTTGTCTGTGAATCCTGCTGAGTTAGGACGTTGTCCTTCAGCCCGTGCTGACTTCATTTCACAGACTAACATTCAAAGTGTGAAAAGTTTAAATCCTTCAGCTCTCACTGGGGAGTCAAAAGGCCCATCCAGTGTTGCAGAAGTTTCTACAGAGGGAAGCCCTGTTACCAAGGCCGGGAAGATGGAGTTGCGTGTGCGGTGGCGATCAGACACAGGCAGATGTGTGGACGCCTCCCCTCTGGTTGTGATTCCGGCTGTTGATAATTCCTCTGCAGCTGTGTATGTCGGCTCCCACTCCCGCAGAATGAAGGCGGTTGAGTTACACTCTGGGAAGGTGAAATGGGAACAGATTTTGGGAGATCGAGTGGAGTCGTCAGCATGTGTTTCTGTGTGTGGAAACTTTATTGTAGTGGGTAAGTGTCTGTGTTTGAGGCTTATAGAATTAAATTGAATTATCACAGAAATACTGGTAGGGCCAAGTTAAATTTTAAAAAACACCTTCGTATGGTGGTTTTGGTTACTGTCAAAGAGTAATAGTTAACTCGGTTTGGATTAACTGTGGGGCTTAAAGTGAGAGCACTAGGTTTGTAGTTGTCACCTAGCTTTGTAGTTGCCACAAGCTTTGTGATGTTTGTGAAACTTTGTGACCTTTGTGAAGTTGCTAGGTTTTTTTTTCCTCCAGAGAGTGGAAACAGATTTTGCTGTATCACGTTATCCCAAAACCTCATGACTCAGGACAATAGCATTTTGCAGCACAGTTTCTGAGCAGGAGCAGTTTAGCTGGCCATGCTGGCTCGGGGCCGCATGTGCCTGTAAGCAGATGAAGGCTTTACTTGGCCTAGACAGCTTGGTTTCCGAGATGGCTCATTCACAGCACTGTTAACAGCAGGTCTCAGTCCACTGCTGGTTCTTGGCAAGAATCTGGGTTTTGCCCTGGAGCCTCTGTGCAGGCTGCTGCCGCACCCGCGCAGTGTGGCGCTCCCGGCCCAGAGGGAGGCGACCCGACAGGAAGTGGGAGCGGTTTCATGCCCCGAGCTCTTGGCTTGTGCACCTTCGTTTTGCTCCACTCTTCCGTAGAAGCGCACCGCTTGGCCTAGTAGGTGCTGACACGGAGGGGATGTAGGCCCCACCTCTGGAAAGGAGAGCAGCCAGGAATTGGCACACCTATTGCAAAACTACCAAAACGGTCAAAGAGATTTTAGGAGGATTAGGTGAGACAGTTGCTAATGAGTGCATCCGAACATGTCAGGCACTTTCTTCTATTTGTCCCCGCCCTTGGCAGTGGGGATTGAGTCAAGGGCTTCTCCCGCTCCGCTCTGGTGCCAAGCCCTGTTCATCTTTTACTTTTCAACAAGGTTTCACTGAGTCCCTGGAGTGACCCTTCCTTCCCTCCTCCTGCGTTAGCCGCCCTCAGGGCCGGGTCACAGGTGCGGTCCTCATACCCGCTCGAAGAGTGCCTGAGAAGTGTTAGCTGCTAGCTGCGGCTCGCTTTCATCGTGGGACTATACTTAGGCATACTGCAGTCCCGAGTGCAGTGTCTCTGCCTAACTAGTGCTCTTACTAGTTAAGTGTCACAGCATTTCACTTTCTGTGCCCCTGGAGTCTGCTCAGTAAAGCTTTCCAGACGAAGTGAACATCTTTCCCTACGTGTGCTGTCCTGGCTGGGATCTTCCGGAATCTCAATGTGTTGGGCCTGGGCAGAGCCATCTAGAGAGCCCAGGCAAACACAACCGCCCTCGGCAGCAACTCGCAGACCCTGCTTCCTGTGGCTTTCCCAGGGGACAGGGGGACCTCCACTGTGTAGGTCGTGATCATTCCTTCCAGCTAGGCTTTATGACGTACACGGCAGCAATTCGGGAAAAGCAGCTGAGTGCAGTTAAAAGAACATAGCCTCCAGAGCTTGACTTCTTGGATTTAAGATTTAAGTCCTGGCTCTGTCTTTTCCCCCAGCACTGGGGACGGGACCCAGGGCCTTCGCACTGAGGGACATCCCAGCCCTTTTTATTTTTTTCATTTTGAGACTAGATCTCCCTAAATAGCTAAGTTTCTACAGGTGGGTTCGAACTTGCAGTCCTCCTGCCTTAACCTCCCAGAGTGTGGGGATTGTGGGCATGTGCTACCATGCCGGGCTCTGCTATGTATTAATTGTGTAACTCTGCTGTAGGAACTTAACCTGTTTCTGTCTCATCCATAAAATACACATATATTAGCATTTGTTTCCCTGTAAGGATAAAGTGAACTAATAGATGCAAAACACATAACTGAGCACTGTGTGGCGGTGCGTCCCTGGCTCCCTAGCATCCAGGAGGCTGGGGCAAGTGAGTCGTGAATTTGAGGCCGTACTCGGTTACATAGCAGATTCAAGGTCACGCTCGACTACACAGTTTGTCTCATGAAAAAAAAATCCCTTCGAAAAGCACCTGACCTAGAGTAAAGATCAAGGAACATTAACTGTTACTATGAGCATTTCTTCAGCACCTCCTGTGCTGTGGGCGTCTGTCTGCGCTGAACAGTAACTGAGACAGTAACCCTTGAGGTAGGTGAACCCGCCTTCCGCGGGAGAACCTGAGGCTCAGCGAGGCGCTTGCCCAGTAACAGCTGCAGTGAGATTTGACTCCAGCCCCACCCAATGCTCTCTGCCATGGTCTGCTCTGTTCCTCCTGGAAGCACTTCGTAGCACAAACTGAGGTGACCTCACTAAAGGGACTTTAACCCAGGTGACACCTGTTCAGTTTCTGATTTACACTGCTGAAAATGAAGTCAGGTGAGTGAGCGTCAGCCACTATGAAGTGCACCAAAGAGAAACTGTCACGATTTAGGCAGAGCAGTTATTTTCTAGGGACTTATCTCAGTCTCATCTTTCATATTTTGTTTCTCGCTAGGCTGTTACAATGGATTAGTTTATGTTCTGAAAAGTAATAGTGGAGAAACGTACTGGATGTTTGCTACCGAGGACACTGTCAAAAGCTCAGCAGCCGTGGATCCGACCACAGGACTCGTTTACGTTGGATCTTATGACCGCCATGTGTATGCTTTAGATATTTACGTAAGAATTCACCTTGTCGCTCTCAGCTCATGAGCATAGCAGAGTGAGAAACTGCCGGGTCCTGGGAATAGGTGGTAACTGCTGCCAAGGCCGGCGTTTGGAAAGAGCAAGGGGTGAATGCAGTTACTAAATTTACCACAGATAACTTCAAAAATAAGGACCTTAGAATTATTATGTGAACAACAATAAAAATCACAAAAAATAGCTGTAAGGTATTTTAAGACCTGAGTACATAAAAATATAACAACTTATATAAGCACTCTAAAATTAAAAAGATAAAAAAAAAAATAAAAAAAAAATAAAATTAAAAAGAAACAAGCTGGCAAAAATTTGGCGGTAACCAAAAACATCGAAGTTCATTTATGCTTAAAAATATTGTAAGTATCAGCATTTCAGAGTGTAAATGAAAATAAAGAGCAAGTAGAAATAAGGTAAATGTGAAGACTCAGGTATAAAAATGAACACGGGACATAAACACAGACCCTAAGAAGACGTGCTTAACAAATGTGTGTGAATGTTTCGTACCGCTAACAAAACCATGAGACGCAGAAACGAGCAGGCGAGAAGACTGTGGGATGGTGACCGGGCTCCCTGACAGCGCCGCAGGGGGCTGTAACTGCTGAGGCCCCTGAGGAAAACAGTTCGGCCATCGGCAACAATTTCATTTTCTTTCATGCCGTAAAATTCTTTTCCTAGGATTCTATCCTGGCAGAATAATCAGAAACAGACAAACACATTCACCAAGACGTCTGTTTCCAACTTATTTATAATACCCACTGATCTCTACCTGATCATTGAAAATAGTTTGGGACCAGTAAAACCAGTAATCATTGGTTCCAAATGATTTTCAGTGAGTTAGTAGAGAAATCAGTTATTTTATATTTCTAAGGGATATTGTATATTCAAACTATGTTAAAGTTATATAAAATAAATGAGAAAAACATGACACCAAATTGGATATTGACAGTGATTTCAACAGTATTAAACTTACACACAAACCCCCCAAAAAGCCAAAAATAAAACCCTAAAATGTTAACAGTGAGGATCTCAGAGTTTTGTCCTTTGTCTTCATACTAACTTGATTCTTCCCAGCGGGTATGTATCATAAAGTTAGAATTCTCTGTGTAGGAAGCAGGGATTTCTTAACCACAAGCAAAACCCAATTAACTTTTATTTGTATTTGCAGAAAAAGAAGTGTATTTGGAAGTTACAATGTGAAGGAACGGTCTTTTCTTCTCCTTGTTTGAGCCTGAATCCACATCGTTTGTATTGTGCCACCCTGGGAGGTCTCTTACTGGCTGTAAATCCTGTAGGCATAAAATTATTGTATTGATTTGGTCTATCTCTCTGAGTTTTATTTTTGCTTTAGATTTGGAATGTTTGAGCAGTTTTCAGTTAGGCAGAATTCATTACAAATGATTGCCATTGTCTGGAAAGATGAGAAAAGCCGAGTTCATGTGTATGCTTTTTAACCTATTTCTAAAACTTTTAGATTGGATTTTATAGTCACATTAACACCTTATTGTGCGTTACTGTAAGGATAGATCTTATTTTTTCACATTTAGTTCTTTTCACTGGGAATCAAACTCAGGCCCTCACCAGGCAGGTGCTGTGCCGCTGAGCTGTATCCCCAGCCCTAAATCTTCCTTCTATGTCTTAAGTATTAGTTACTTGCCTTTTTCATTTTGGAGGTTTCTATCCCAGCTCTCATAAACAGCACTGATTCGTTAGATGCCTGGTTCCGCATATGCTACCTCTGGTTTTTTGATGTTCTGCCTCTGCCTCTAGGAGATTTGTGAGATTGTTGTTAAAATGACAGTTGACTAGTGGAATATTTTTAAGTGCTATGTATTGGTTTTTGCCCATGACAGGCTACTGGGAACACAGTTTGGAAATACTCCTGTAGAAAACCTCTCTTCTCTTCCCCACGGTGTTGCGAACAGTATGTTTACATTGGCTGTGTGGACGGGAATTTACTCTGCTTTACTCACTCAGGAGAGCAGGTAGAAAGATCTGCTTCTGTTTTACACCTCTCTCTTTTTCCTGTCGGCGATCCTCTTGAGTGCTGAGATTTCAGGCTTTACTGGTGTGTACTGCCACCCCCGCCTTCACGTATCTTTCTTAAAACATAGTAGGTGATTGATGGTGAAATAAAATACCAAACCTCATTATTCAACTTAATGTATTGGGACTAACTCAGTTTTTTTAAATCATGGATCTCTTACTGTTTGAATAACATAGTGGGTTTGAGATTTCTGTCCAAGCATTGTTACACTTTTGCCGTCTCTTTATCCTGGTTTTTAAAATCTTAGCAGTGATTCCCCAATCCTGTGGTACCTAAGTTATAAAACTTGGAAGGCATGGCCAATGTTTCTAAAAGTGTACCTTTATTTAGTATAATTGTTTTATGTGTTTTATGTATCTTTTGGCCTTGTAGTCTGGCTGTTAATCTGTTTATAATTAACTTGATAAAAACTTACAAAATAAATCTGATGCTGGCAAAATAAAGTTTAAAGAAACAGGGAAAGAGGAATGAAGAGCTGAGAGTTGTGCACATGTACTGTCTCCCACAGTGAATTCAGTCGTTACCTACTGCGGACATGTACTTGTGAAAGTGTTTTTTTAAGTGGGAAGAAGCCCCTGCACTTTGATATGAAAATCAAAATCTGTTGTGCAGCCAACATTCCCTTGTGCTGAGGCCTGTTCCTCAACTCTATGCCTAACAAACGGTGGGCTGCTGCTGGCCTACGTTAGCTCTTTCCTTAGCAACGCAGTCTGCACTTCTGTAAGTCGCTGTCAGTGGCTGTCATTTCAGGACAGCTGCTGTTGTAGGCTCAGTCTGGGGGATCATCTTGCGGGCTGGGATCCCTGGCTCCCACAGAATTAGCCCAATAATGGTCAGGCTTGATTCTGGAGCGGTTGTATTATATGTTCACCATTCATAGCCTGGCAGTTCCTTTTGTTCTGTGCAGCAATTAACTTTGTGTTGAGATCTTATCTTCACCTAACATTTTTTATTTACAAGATAGTTTGAGTGTGTTTTCTCTTAAGATTCCTGAAGAGGAAGAAGAGGTGTGTGGCACCTGCTGTGACTCCCTTTCTTTTTAAATTGGATAAGCCGTGGGAAAACGAAAGGGATTTCGTACAACTCAGGGGTAGAACTGAGATTCTAAGTCATGTTCCTCGAACGTGCCCACTGTCTCCTTCCCCAGGCTGCTGTTACTCTGCACCTGTAACTACTACTGTAGACTTGGGTCTTTTTCCCCCACCGTGTGTCTTTTCTTCAAAAGACTGGCCAGTGGGTTTGTCTGTACAGTAGATCTGGAATAAGTAAATGCTGTGTATCCACAGGGCAGACGCAGCTCACAGCTTTTCCTTCAAACTGCTCATTTACGTTATTGCCCGCAAACTGCCCATTTAGCCCAGCAGCTCTCTTCTCCCACCATTTGGAGAATAGGGTGAGACACCCGTTTCAGCAAAATGCTTGGAAAACTCAGTGCAGTTTTATCTTTGAGCCATTGTATATCTGACATACCAGTAGTAAGTCTTGAAAGGGCTCACAATTAATTCTAGTTAATGATATTGTACATAACAAGGAATCGTGTAGTAGTAATGCTCCAGTGCGTTTCCCTGGACTATATACCACTGGGACAGAAGTCTAGTATAAAGGACCTGCTTCTCAAAATCAGTCATATTTCCTTTTTTTTTTTTTTTTTTTAATTCTTTGTGGTACTAGAGACTTGAACTCAGGGCCTTGCACATGCTAGGCAAGCACCCCACCACTGACCTCCATTGGCTGTCTAGAAGCCATTGTTTGCTGTAGGTATAGTTACCACTCAAATAGCCCACATCTCTTAGATTTGTATTAAGAAACCTCCCAGAACTAAAATATAAAAGAGAATTGTTGCAGTGAGTGAATTATTTTTTCTTTAATTTCCTTTTATAGGTTTGGCAGTTCTCTACCAGTGGACCAATCTTTTCTTCCCCATGTACCTCAGCATCAGAGCAAGAAATATTTTTTGGTTCCCATGATCGTTTTATCTACTGTTGTAACCTGAAAGGTCACCTTCAGTGGAGATTTGAAACCACTTCACAGGTGTATGCAACACCCTTTGCTTTCCGTAACCACAATCGCAACAGTGAAATGTTGCTGGCCGCAGCGTCTACCGATGGGAAACTGTGGATCTTGGGATGTGAGAGCGGACAGTTACAAAGTGTGTACAGACTTCCTGGAGAAGTCTTCTCTTCTCCTGTCGTCTGGGAGTCAATGCTCATTGTTGGATGTAGAAATAATTACATTTACTGTTTGGATTTACTGAGTGTCAGTCAAAAGTAGTCAAGTATAGTCCATGTTCCCTTGTATACTATCTGTAAGACATTCGAAATACTTCACCATTGCAGAGCGTGCAGCTAGTCTTATTTTATATTTAAGGATTACATTTTGGTTAATAAATTTGACTATTACATTTTCACAGAGAACCACTGCATTCTGTTTTCTGTAGGAGCAGCAAAACTTTTAGGTGGCACAAAACAGATTAATGTATTCAATAGTGCTTTGTTTTAGGTGTAATGGTTAATTTTATGTTTTAAAAAGTTTAAGTGTTCTAAGAGATGCTGCTACAGCTGGAACGCCCACCAAAATTCACACTGGAATCTAATTCCCATCGTGAGGTGTTCAAAGCATGGAAACAGCATCACTGTGGAGTTTGGTGCGGTGCTGACCGGGGAGCAGCTAAATCAGGCCACAGGACGGGGGCCTCATCCAACGGCCTATGGCTTTATGGGAAGAGAAGCAGAGGCTAGAGATGTTTTGTCTCACCACGTGATGCCCCAGGCCGCTCTAGGACTCTGAAGAGTCCCCATGAGCAAGAAGGACCTCGCTAGGTGTGACTGTGCCCTTCAGCCTCTCAGCTGTTCTAACTGTAAGCCAAGTAAGCTTGGATTCTTTGTAAATCAGTCTGTGGTGTTTACTTACAGCAATAGTGTAATGGGCGGTGACTTTTAGCACAACATTTTAAGATAGACAAGCCTCAAACTGTCTTGAGAAACATCCTGGAGGAGTTGTAAAGGGTTAACTTTGCAGTTCTGACTTTGTCTTGGAATTCTCCTTGCCTGAATTGTTAAAGTATATATATCATTATGGCCAGAGCCTGACCTGGTCACATGATGCAAGGTAAACAACTATGGCCAGGCCTAGACATTCCAATGTATTAGCATGGAAACCAAAAATGTATATAAGGTGAGAACAAAGGCAGTTAAGGGCCACGTTCTCTGGTGGGGAATGGGGGGCAATGACCGGTCCAAATTGATCCTAAATTAAGATTAATTAAAACTTCATTTGTTCTGAATGAGTTTTTGGATCCCCTGTGGAGTTTGACTCGATTTCTGATTTTTGCCGCAACAATAGAAAACGGACTGAGGCAGATGCCCAGATAGATGGTAAAACGCTGTTTCTGCATATACCTGTGAGGATGTTTCTAGAACGGATTAATTTAACATTTGAATTTGAATCCGCAGCCACCACCTGTCCCTGCTTCCCAGGCCTACACATTGTGTCAGGGTTACTCCTGGTACTGAGACCTTTAGACTTGGAATAAATGGAGTTATACCACAGGTTTTCCTGGGCTTCCAGGTTGCAAGCAGCAATGGTGGGACCTCTTAACCTTCCTAATCAGGTAAGTCAACTCTTGTAATCTGCAATCTCTTTTATGTATGTATCTCTCATTGGTTACGTTTCTCTGAGTTTGGAACCCACGTTAGGCTACATCACTATATATATAGATACATAGACACAGAACAGTTTTGAGTTGACAGGAAAAGGTGATATGTGGTTTTCAGGCATTCATTGTTCCTGGCTTTATAGCTCAAACCATCTTCCCCAAATTGGTGAAGACACAACTGCTGCCCTTTAAGTTCTAAGTGCTTAACTTAATGGCCACCACCATTAACACTGGGCACTGTTCCCTCTCATGGCCATCACTACCAGGCGTCCTTACCGTTCCCATCTTTGGGTCAGTTGCTTCCAATTCATTCTTTTCCCATTGAAAGTGAAATCCGGTCTATGCCTATAAAGCAGTACAGGAAAGCAGGTAGGTGTCCTGTCTATGGTGGGACATGGGAGCTGCCTCCGACCAACACCCATGGGTTGGACATTCCAGCCACAGCTGATTTAGGTGCTGGCCGTCTTCTTCTACCTTTCAGGTCAGTGCATCTCAAGCCTTACTATACATACTTATCACCTGGATCTCTTGCTACCAGATACATATTTGGGTTGAAGAAGGCCTTGCATAGCCTGCTGCTTTTGCCTGGTGCAGCCGGGCAGTCAGCCCAAGCCACGTGCACCCAGCTCTTGGCTGATGCTGCCCTCAGCACTGTCAGGAGGCTGTAGACTCATTCTGTCTCACACCATTCAGTTCCAATGTAGGACGGAGATAAATGTTTGTCTCTGTTCATTTTTTTTTCCTCCCAATACTTACTGAAAAGTGTAACAAAGTACCATGAAAAACACTTTGAAGTTTTTCTTGTTCACTCAAAGCTGTGTAAATATGAGGTCGCTTGTGGTCATAGATAGTGGTAAAAATTTCAATTTAAAAAGGAAATTTTCATTAATCCCAAAGATCTTGTTGTTATTTTTTTATTGAAACATCTTTTCCCTTCAGTAATGGACATTTTACATTAAAACTTTATACAACCAAAAATCTCAAAATAATATTAAAATTACACTGTTATTTTCATTAAGTCTGTACTAATGTTATTGTTGGTAAAAATATTGCCAGACACTTGTAGCTAATGTTTCTGCTTTAAAATAAGCAATTAAACATCACAAGAAGAGACAGTGAATACATACTATTACATTTGCAGATAACTAGAATGATAATAGTAATGTTTGTGTAAGAAACAATTGCACTTGAAAAATTAAAAAAGTAAACAAAACCTCTAGTTTTATACATAAACCTATGAAGAAAGGTTAATGATCTATAACCTTGCTGGGAAAAGTATGTTTGTTTAAATAAAAAAAAAAAAAACAATTTATGTATCTAACATAACATTCATTTAGAAAAAAATTACCTTGAACTTTCAGTATCTTTACAGAATTTCCCCATAGTTTGTTGCACAGAAAAGACTGCAACACAACCAAAGCAAAATAACACTTCACTGGTATGTAGTGCAAATTTGGGATGGACTTGAGGAGGAAACGTTGAACGTGTACCCTAGAAGTGGGTAAAAGGGCTGCAGCTCCCTTTCCTTAGCAGACTCTTCCTTTGAAAACCTTTTGAAAGATCTGTTTTTGGTGGCGGGGACTGAGCCCAGGGATCACTGAGCTATATATCCCTCCCTCCCCCCGCCGAAATGTTGCCTAGGCTGGCCTAAACTTATTCTCCTGCCTCAGCCTCCAGAAGAGCTGGGATTGCAGGCATGTGGCACTGTACCTGGCTGAAGGAACACTTTTAACTGCGGACCATCTCCTACTTTGGGGTGGGTAGCATCTGAGCCAGCCGGCTCGTGCACCATTCTTTAATGATCACACTTCCTCACCTGTTCCCTGTTACTACTGTGGTGTTGTTTAAAACTGACAGGATGGAGGAAAAAGTCAACTTGGAAGAATTATGGGAGTACTGTAATTCCAGGACTGTAGGTGGAAAATTGCCATTAAAAAGTGTTATATTAGTGAGGAAATCATTGAACTAACAAATGCCTACCTGTAAGACTTAGAAATGAACATCTGTGGAAAACGTGCAGTGGAATATTAATTGCTTCCAATAGTAATGAAAATATTACATTGATTCTTAACAGTCTGAAGGTCCAGTATATATAACATTAAATCCAACTTGAAGAGTACAACTATCCACTTGACCACACATGCCAGCTGCTACAGTGAAGCTGAGCCACTGTTTCTAGAAAGAATATGGTAAATAACTTCTGTCATTCTTTAAGGAGATAACAGCATAACATCACACTGCATATTGAGTGAGCATAAAGAAATGAGTACTATAAAATGTGTTTTTGTAAGAGAAAAAGGATGTAATTCACCTTGTGCTGGGCAAAGAATTTACACCCATGTTTGGGGGTGAGAACGCAGGAAAAGGGAAATGTGCCAATAGCATGACATACAGAGGCGGTGCCAGCGGTATGTAGGGGTTTGCTGGCATATCTAAGTTTCACATAAAGCAAATTTAGGGAAATAAAAGTAAATGTGGCTTTGAAACTGCCAAGTCCCTTCTTTGAGTGCACATGTGTATGATAACAAGGCCACTTAAAACAGATTTTTTTTTTTAAAGGTAGCAAGGTGAATGTGCTAGATTATAAATGCTGTGAACATGTGACTCTGAATATGAATTACTCAGAGTAAAAACCCTTTCTGTATGCAGTCCTTAGGTGCAAAGGCTGGAGATCTTGGGTTCCTTTTAATTTTCTTTAAAGACCCCCAAGGGAATTTTCAGACACATACAGTGTCAACAGCCTGTCATATTTTTTAATAATGGCTGGTTTGCATGCTTGTTTTATTTTTTCTGATCTTTTGCTTCTTTGGGTGAATGAGACTCCCCTCGGAGTCTGAAAAACTAGATTACCCTAGAATCAGTGTGTCCAAAGGGTTCAACCCGGTTCAACCTTCAGGACAAACCAGAAAGCATCTCAAGTCTGCCAGCATGTGCTGTTCTGGCCCTGTCCTCACAGCATCAGGTAAGTAGGTCTGGGATCCAGCCCGGAGATCTGAAGAACCACTGCACTAGATGGAGATTCTCAGAGACAGAGAGGGCTCTTAGAACTCTGATACGGAATTCTCGTTCTTTACTATATTATAGAAAAATGGCCCCTATGAGCCAATTGGGCCAAATGTTCATGTCCTTAAAGAGGGTGGTACAATGGGCCTCCCAGTGTGCTGAGGACACTGCATCCAGTGTGGCAGAAGTGTGAATGTGCCACCCCATGTCCCAGCTTTGGGGTAGGCAATTTATAACAAGTGGACAGAGGCACAGAGCTGGAGCCAGACTCTTCTTTGTGGTTCCCAGTGACTTACTGCATACAGGAGATGGCCTTCTTGTTTTCTCCATATATGACCCTTTTACCTTTACTGTAGGAAGGGCAGACATACCCAAACATATGGTAAGGCAAATGCCTTCAAAAGAAAAAACCAGAATCAAAAGCCTTCACAAACAATGGCAAAAGTACGTGTTCTGAATGGCCTGTAGGTGTGCCTCTGCGAGGGTGAGGGTTGGGGCACGGGTACAGTGGACTCTCAGGAGGAGCTAAGTTTGCAGATTTGACTTCACATGGCCCCTTAGACAGAACTGTCTCTTGAGAACTAGAGGAGCTCAAGGCACCAGGACCTAGGGTTGTGCAAATACACTCTTCACAATGAACACCACCAGTTCAGTTTCTAAACATGTCTTGAGTGCCTGTAAAACATGCTTCTTTCCCCTAGCTTGCTTTCTTTACTTCATATAAAAAATAAATAAATAAAAAGGGCTCGAGAGGAGCCAAGAACTGGCAATAGCAATGGGTGAGTCACTCTACTTAATGATCTGTGGACAGTCGCTCCAGGCCTTTGCTTTTCTTTTGGCCAAAGCCAACCAGGCTGGTTCTGTAGACACAGGGGCAGTGTCGGGAGTGGAGAATCTCTTGGGGACTTCTTTCATCAGTGGTGCCGAATCTGAGATTTCCACTGGATTTTGATGTAAAGAAAGAAAAAGAAGTGGGTCAGATTATTTTAATTAACAGAAATGTGTATACTTGTATAACATGATGTACTGAAATAGGCACGCACTGTGGAATGGGGAAGTCAAGCTAATTAGCATGTACTGGTTAACAAGGTTATCGTGTTTGTGCACAGAACATTTAAAATCTCAGCACTTTTCAAGAACACAATCTTTGTACACTGTCACCCAACTGCACAATACACTTCTTCACCTTACTGTCTAATCTGACTGAAGTTGCACATCCTTTGACCAACCTCTCTGCACCCTGACTCCAGAACCACATTTTGATTTATCATAAACATGAGATTCAGAACAGAAACACCCAGTGAAACAAAAGAGAAGTCAGTTTCTGGGCAGCTTCCGTGAGATCATCTAGGGAAAATGGTTAGATTGTGACGGTCATGTACAGAATAAGCAATTCAGTGCACCTGATTCTCCTTTCAGTGACTAGAAGCCTAGCCTTCTATGGAATGAATCTATGTTTGCATGAAAGAAAATTAAAGGCAGATTTTGTGATTCCAGTCATACGGCTCATCAGTCCCATAAAGAAAAAGGGCCCACTGGCACTTTGGCTCTATTGAGGTGGCAAGGTTAACAGGGAGGCACCCCCTCCACTAAGCGTCCAGGGTTCCTCCACCTGAGCCCCACAGAGCCTGCCAGCTCTTGTGCCTCGCAGTCTGTTCGGTAATCCTCTGCACTGTTACAGCCTCTGAGAGAAAGTAAGAGGGCTCCCATTTTTTCTTTGGGTCATGTGTTTCCAGAACTCAGGAGACACTGACAGACTGAAAAGACAAATACTTCAAAACAAAGACTTGATTTCAGAAGCTGGAGCCACTCTGATTGCAACAATTTATATTTCCAAATAGGCAGACAAAGGTATGACCTCTCCATGTTGGAGCTCTCATTTTATTATGAAATAAATTCTCATATTTTCTTTTCCTTTCTCCTCTCTCTCTGCTTGTTTCTGAGCTTCTGGGTTTAACATGTAGAGCCACTATCGGGCACAGTGGCACACGCCTGCAATCCCGGTACTTGGGATCCTGAGGGATGAGGATAACCACAAATGTAACGCTACTTCACTACATAGTAAGTTTAAGGCCAACTTGGAACAACAAAGCAAGACCCTGTGTCAAACAACAACAACAAAAACCAACAATAACAACAAAAACACAGCCATTAGTTCTTGTGTGTAAGATCAAATCAAATAATGGGTGTGGAGGTTGTAGAGAAGTGTTCTAAAGTGGCTCCCAAATATAAAGTGCCTTAGCCTGTGGCCACACCTCCCTGAGCACAGCCAGTCTCACCTATCGAATGTAAACTGCCCCTACTGTGACCTTACCAAGTAGTAAAGGCTAAGGTGTTGTCATATTCCCAGACCTCAGCCGGGAGATGAGCCAGGACATAGAAAACCAAGGTCTGGGCATTGGATGCTGCTGTGGTTTGGGGGTGTCCCCCAACAGTTCATGTGCTGGAACCTTACTCTTAAGTGGCAGTATAGGGAGGTGGGGAGGTTCCTGAGATACGGAGGTAGCCCTAACAGATAGATTACTCCCTCTCTTGGATAAAGGTTACCACAAGCTTGCCCCTGGTCCACGTGCATCCCGTTACGCAGGGCATCACCAGCTCCAGCTGCCCAGTCTTGCACTTCCTATCTTCCTAATATGTGAGCTAAGAGAAAACTCTTTAGTGAGAACCCGCTCTCAAGTACCCTGGTACTGCAGCAGAAAGTGGACGAAGGCACCGGCCCTCTGCAAAACACTGTCACCAGTAACATGAAGAGGAGACACGTGAGTCCCTGGGACCCGGGAAGGATCTGAAGGAAGAACTGACGCCCACAGGGAGAACAATGATGACAGGGAATTCAGTGAGGAAGGAGGAAGGGGCAAGTGAAACTTTCTCCTGAGCCTGACGCACCATGCAGGAGGGGTGGGTCAAACCGAAAGATGTGAGCTGACTACTGATGACCCCAGAGTCCTCCACAGAGGAATGTACCAGAGGAACAGAGCAGTGCACGCAATGGAGGACTGCAGTGGCTGGCCGGTGATACGGGTTTAGATATGCCCCGGGAGTGGGTGATTAGCTGGTAGCTATCGGGAAAGGGGCCAAACAAGCTCAGAACTCAACTCCTGTGGGCTGGCGCCAACTAGCAGCTCCTGGTGTCAGGGTGCAGCTGGCAGGAGGCACATGGAAGGCTGCAGGCTGAACCAACTGTGTTTCAGCCTCCCAGCTAGAAGCCAGCCTGACCTTAAGTGGAACTAAAGATACAGTGTTCCTGGGATTGTTCACTGCCCTCTCCATAAAGCTACAGCTGGCTATCTGGGTTCTGTCTGCCAGTGACAGCAAAGACATGCGTTCAAGTGGACAATTTTTTCTTATTTTTTTCATTGTTTTTATTCTTATGAGCATGAACATGGTTTCTATAATTTTTGTTGTTCTGGTTTATATTTCTTCCTTGTCTTCACCAGTTTCCCAAAGCCTGCACCCCCTCCTTTGTCCTCCAGCCTTGCTTCCACTCTCTCTCTCTTGTTTTCCTCTACTTTTCTCCCTAACCCCTTCTAAATTTTCTTCCCTGAGGGTAAACTCACCATACAGAGGGTGATTTTCCTGGTTTGTTATAGATTTTGTTATACAACCACAAACATAGTTTACATGGTTAAGGTAGCAAATCAACAGTTACCACAGTGTGTCATTTCCTAGGCCGTGTGTGATGCTATTGTTACTGCTGATTGTGCTACTTTAGCCAAAGTGACATAATTAATCAGGTTTTTTCCTGATATGCCAAGACTGAGACTACTTAGGGGGCATAAACAGTACTATAGGCCAGTGCTAAAGATCCAGGGACTGGGCCAAATAAGCAGCTTTTCACCCCCAATAAACTGAAGAGGTAGGATCTTGCAACAGACTCAAAACTCAAAGCCACCTACATCTGGAAGACATCTCTGAGAAGCAGTCGTTTCCTAACTAGCAGCAAGCTACTTCCCATAAGCAATTTATAAGGATTAACCCAGGAATTAAACTTGAAAAGAGAGAAAGAGAAAGAAAGAAAAATGAGAAGACACTTAAGCATGATGCAGCCCCAGAAGAAAGAAAGAAAGAAAGAAAGAAAGAAAGAAAAAGAAAGAAAAGAAAGAAAGATAAGACACTTAAGCATGATGCAGCCCCAGACTTCCAGATCACCAAAGACAAACCCAGGGGGCCATGAGGAGGGACAATTCAAAAGCCTCCCACCTGGACTCTCTGATGTAACAGTGGAAGTAACAAAGCAGATGAATGAGCCTCTAGAAAAAATCAAATCAAATAATTTCTGAGATAACTACAGAGATGGTGACCATAATGAAAGACTTGGTTAGTAATACTAGAGAAGGTACAGATAAAAAAATAAAAGAGCTTAGGAAAACAATGGAAATCACGAACTCCCAACATAGGAAAGAAATGGAATCCATGAAACAGATTCAAACAGATATCAAGGACATTAAAAATTCCAGTGAAACAATATGCAGCAGAGTGAGCCAGTGTGAGGAGAGAATATCAGATGTAGAAGACTGGGTTGCAGTTAGCTATCATGAAAACAAAGATTTCTTAAAAATGGCAAGGGGCCCGCCTCGCAGGCCCCCGCCGGGCTGTGAATGAAGGCAGGCGTCGCCGAGAGTGGGCAGCGAGCGACACGGCCCCGCCGGCCTCCCAGGAGGCGCGCGCCCCGCAGAGATGTACAGTGTCAATCATGAGAAACAGCAATTGATTTACCTGCTGAGATGGTTAAGGTGGTTAGATATTGCCTATTTCCTCCTTGGCTTGTGGGGTTCAAGATAAATGGCATAAATAAAATTAAGGGCATGTCTGTTCGTGCATTTTGTGAAAGTGGCTGGAGGTACAGTCAACAAATTTGGGATAAGTCCAGGGGACGGTCTGAGCTAATGGCAGAGTTCACCATGGGAAGGGATCTCAAGCAGCTGCCCACTATCCTGAGTATCAAAACCAAGGTGCGGGAGAGAAAGATTTGCTGGGTCCTAGCGCCCTGAGAGTGTGAACGGCTCGATCCCTCCCGCCTCCCGAGCCGGCGCAGCCCCCCGACGACTCCCAACGGAGATCGGCTTGTTGGCGGCGGAGACGCCTGGCGGTCCCACGTTTCGCGCGTGTTGGGCGAGCCGCGCGGGGGGCCCCAAACGCCGCCGGAAGCGGGGAGAAAGATTTGCTGGGTCCTAGCGCCCTGAGAGCGTGGACGGCTCGATCCCTCACGCCTCCCGAGCCAGCGCAGCCCCCCGGCGACTCCTGACGGAGATCGGCTTGTTGGCGGCGGAGACGCCCGGCAGTCCCACGTTTTGCGCGTGTCGGGCGAGCCGCGCGGGGGGCCCCAGACGCCGCCGGAAGCGGAGGAAGGGATTTGCTGGGTCCTAGCGCCCCGAGAGTACAGACGGCTTGATCCCTCCCGCCCTCCGACCCGGCGCAGCTCTCCGGCGACTCCCGACAGAGATCGGCTCTCTGCCGGCGGCAACGCCCAGCGGTCTCACGTTTCGTGCGCATCGGGCGGGCCGCGCAGAAAGCCCCAAAGGATAGACTGGCACCTTGGAACCTTCATGCCTGCAGGGACTCCAATAACTGGTGAGATATCGGCGC
>PVLD010012899.1:17731-58329 GCA_004027595.1 Dinomys branickii | reverse complement strand
AAGAGGCAAGCCAGTTTTTCCAGCACCATTTATTAAACAGGCCTTCTTTTTTCCAGTGGGTTTGGTTGACCCCTTTGTCAAATATTAGGTAGCTGAGTGGGTTTTTTGTTGTGGTTGCATCTTCCAGTCTGTTCCATTGATCCTCAGGTCTGTTTTTTAGCCAGTACCAGGTTGATTTTATTACAGTAGCTTTGTAGTACAATTTCAGGTCAGGGATTTTGATTCCACCTGACTTGTCCTTATTGCCCAGGATTGCTTTTGCTATTCTGGGTCTCTTCTGGGAACCAATGTTTGTGTTCATCAACAAGTAAGTGGATAAAGAAAACAAATATATATGCAACAATATACTACTCAGCCTTTAAAACAATGCAATTCTGTGATTTTTTTGATACCATGGATGAATGCAGAGCACGTATACTAAGCAAAAATCATGGACACAGAATGACAAATATATCATGATTTCACTTATATGTGAAATTTTAAAAAAAGTTCCACCCAAATAAGTAAAAAAAGTAGGATAGTGGTTATCAGGGGCTGATGGGGTATGTTAGGCAAGGAGAGGGAAAATGTTGGTTCGAGGGTACAAGGTTTCAGTTAGGAAGAACAGACTCAGAAAATTGCACAGCTAGGTAACCATCATTGCAGTGTATTGTATATTTCTAAAAGAGAGTGGGTTGTAAATGTTATCACACTAAAGACAGGATAAGTATATGAGGTGACAGATATGTTAATTAAGCTGATTTGATCACTCCCAAATGTACACACATATCAAAACAACTTATGGTTTCCCACAAATACATACAATTATTTGTCAATTAAAAATCCTGAAAAAGAATCCAGCTATTGTCCTGTCTTTAATTAACTAGAAAGCAGAAGGAAACCACATACTTAATTACTACTCTTTAAATAATGCCCCAGACCCCATCCTCAGATCTACGCTCTTGCCACTCAGAGAATGACCGATTCCTCTTCCCAGGAGGGCTGTTTTGTGGCAAGCGCAGCTTACACGACCCAGCCCCCAGGACTCCGATTCCTTCATCTCATCCTTTTGTTTGCCTAATTTTTTAGGAGATGTTTTGGATCATAGCCAACCCTTCTTCATTATTTTCATACTCCCTTTTTACCAGATTTTAAAATTTATATGAGTGAAGGCAGAATGGGGAATGGGTACCCTATGACTCTTCAAACAGCATTCCCTGGGTCTCTTTTACTTCTCCTGAGGCACCTACAAGTAGGACAGGCGGCAGAGTCAGGAACATTTAAGAAGCAAGCACGTCTTTACCTGGCTGAGGCTGTCAGATGATACTGCCTAAAGCGGAGCATGCTGGGCCCTGTGCACAGGCTACAATCCAGCACTGTAGGAGGCTGAGGGCAGGAAGGGCAAAAGTTCAGGCCCAGCTTGGCCAACTCAGCAACACTGTGAGACACCATCTCAAAAACAATCCAAACCAAACCAAACCAAACCAAACCAAACCCTAAAACAATCCAAACCAAACCAAACCAAACCAAACGAAAACAAAAGAACAGATGGAACCAAAAATTGTCTAGGGATGTAGCTCAGGCCTCGGGTTCAATTCCCAGTACCACCAAAAATGAATGACTGAATAACATTAAAATATAGCTACAACACAACTTTCTACTCGGCAAAAGTGTGATTTTTCTCTTTAGAATTCAATTCGGAAGTGAGTTTCAGACATTTGTCCTTTCACAAATGTATTATCTGGACTATTAAGTAAAAGGAAATAATGATTTGAGCTCAATCTACGCTCTCATGTAACTGGAACTACCTCTTAAGAGTGGGAGAATGGTCAACATCATGCACCCTCAAATCCACTTAAACATAGTAATAGCCTGATGGTGGTGTATTGGTCATTAAAAAAAGCAATAATATTCATCATCTGGGAGGCAAGCGACTGGACAGGGGACTTTAACCTTGAGGAAGTTGGTTAAGTGGCCAAATACTGTATAATAAGACAGAACTAATCTGTAAGTATAAATGTATTTCATTTTTATCTCAACACTTTAAAGGGCTTATGCACACATTGTCTCATTTCTTTCTAATTATGATTCCTAACCTTGGACTTTCCAATAGGAATATGAAAAATGCTCAACATCAGTAATGCTGAGAGAAATGCAAACCAAAAGCAGAAGGAGAGATCGCTTCCTCTCACATTGGCTATTATCAAAAAGACAAAAATGAAAGGCTGGCAAGGATGTGAAGAAAAGGGGTCTCTTCTACACTGTGGTGGAAATGTGAATTATTGCAGTTATTATGGACTACAGTAGGGTGTTCCACAAGGAATTTAACTAAACTAGCATTGCAAAGAAGCTTCTGAACTTCTATATTGCTCACAACAGCAAGATATGGGATCAACTTAAATGTCTATTGACAGATGAATAGATTTTGAAAATGTAGAATCTATACACACTAGAACATGAGTCAGTCATGGGACAGCATGGAATCCTGCCATTTACAACAGGCGAAGGGACCTAGAGGGCATATTTCAAGTTAAATAAGCCAGGTACGGGACAGCCAGCACATGCTCTCACTCACACCTGGAGTCTAAAATAAATGACCTTACAGAAGTGCAGAGTAGAATGGCGCTTGTATTCACTTCAAGGGCTGGGTGGTTGGGAGGGAGGGTGGCTGGAGAGAGACTGGGATAGTTACAGTAACTTGGGAGAAATAAGTGCCGATGTTCTATTGCACAGCGCGGTGAGTATAGCTTAGAACAATGTACTGCCCCTTTCTAAATAGCCAGGAGAGAGGATTGTGAATGCTCTCATCACACAGAAATGATAATTGCTTCTTTGAGCATTACACGGAGTATATGTGTAAAAAGCATCATGCAGTACACCATAAATATGTACAATTATTACATCAATTTTATAAAAGCTTCCAATGGAAATGGTTTAGATAAAAAAATCACGGTTGTACTTCTAAAATTCAACACAGAAAAAAATACCAAAAATGAAATCTCTTCTGTACAAAGTGCTTAAGCAAAACAAAGTTAGAATTTCCATGGAAACAGTCTGGAACTCTTGAAGGAGAGGGGAGGACAAAAGTAAGCATGAAAACGCATGTATTTATTTTTTGTTCCTCTTCACCTCTGCCCCTCCAAACCTCAGGCTGTTATCTTAATGAACGCTTTCAAGCCTCAGAAGGAATTAAGAAGAACAATATTTGACAGGAGCAAGGAAAGTACTAAATTTAGTTCCTCTAGGAGAAAAATGTATTCCATAATCTTCCTATCTACCTCCCCTTCCCCATCGGGGTAACTGCTCTATTTTCCCCTTACTTCTGTGCCGCTGCTACCGTGAGGCAAGTTGAGCTGTTATTTCACTGGGCTAGGATGACAGTAACAACGTGAATTACAATTTTGAGCTCGTTGGGGGAGGTCATTTGATGAAATCATTGAAATCAGTTACCAAAGTAATAATGTATATGTTACCTCAATATGCTTATTTCATTTGTTCAAATGCTTTAGGATTTCTAAAGTCCATTGTTAGCAGTTATTTCATTGTTTTAGTTCATTTCCTGTTGCTGTGGTAACACAATCCCACAGACTGCATTCATTCCAAGAAGAGGTGTATTTTGGCTCTTGGCTGAACAGCCCAAGGTTGAAGGCCCACATCCTGTGATGACCTTCCTTCCTGAGGTGGAGCAGGGTACCTCACACCCAGAGACATGGACAGCACAAGAAAGCTACCAAACTGGCTTGAATAGCAGACCTAGTCTTGAGATAACCCATTAATCTACTAATCCATTAATCACGAGTGGGTTAATCCATTCATGAATGCAGAGACTTAATTACCTCTTAAGGGTCCCAATTTTTAATATCTAACAATGGGGGATTAAGTTTCAGCATGAGTTCCAGAGGGGACAAACCAAATTCAAACCATGGCATTTATTTCATCAATTCAATCCGAGAGGTAGCTAGACAACTATATTGGGTATTATTAACTTATATGCTACCACTTGAGAGATTTAAAACAAGTGAAGACTTGTGTCATGGTTACCCTCTCTTCTTGATATTAAAGATATCTATTTGTTTAGAAATGTGTGCCTTTCTGTTACAAAGTAACAATTCTGTTGCATCTCCAGAGCTGATAGTAGGGCTGTTACTATACACCAGAGACTACCCTCAGGAAAGGTCCAGCCAGGAGAAGGTGGAATTTTGGCCTTTCTGACAAGCTTTTCCCAGAATTGTATGACCTATTTTCGATTGACAAATGCTTCTTCAAGTTCAGTAACAGATGCCTTTATTGAGCACAGAAAATGACCTTTCATAAATTGGGAAATTAAAACATGTCTTTTGGAAAAATCATTTGTGCATTGGCTGAATTAAGTAGCTTAGAAATTATTTTACTTACCCTAAGTAATACCTTGGGGTGCAGTAATACCTCTCCTTGGGGATACACTGGTATCTATTTTTCCTGAAAGAATTAAAGGCAACTACAACTGAGCTTGTTATGGTTCTAAATGAAATGGCAATTATAATAAATACAAAGTGTGACACGGAATCTGTCAGTACAGTGTTTTTTTTTTTTTGCTGGTAATTATTGAAAATTAATGGGGAGGGGCTGGGGATATAGCTCAGTGGAATAAGCACCTGCCTAGCAAGCGCAGGGTCCTGAGTTCGATCCCCAGTACCGCAAAAAAAAAAAAAATAGTTTTGAAAATTAATGGGGAAGTTCAAGGAAAGACTTATTATGAATTTGGGAAATATTGGAACCAAGAGGTCAACAAACAGCCACCCGATAATTAGCATACCATATATTCCACCTTCTCCTGGCAGGACCTTTCCTGAGGGTATTCCCTGGTGTATAGTAACAGCAGTACTACCAGCTCTAGAGATGTGACAGATTGTTACTCTGTAACAGTAAGGCACACATTTCTAAGCAAATAGATGTCATTAATATCAAGAATGTATGTTGTGATATGATCGATATGACACTCACTTGATGTTCTAACACAGACCTTTTTAGATAATGCCACACCACTGTGGGCAGAAGTTAAAAAATAAAAATTTCCAAGTAGGTATCTTCTTCAGTTGGTCATCGCTATGGGCATTAGAACAACAGCCAGTACATATTTGGCCTGTGGCAGTTAGCTGGTATACTTCAATATTGAAATGACCATATGATTAGGACGTGGTAAAGTGGCTGGGCAAGTGAGAACGACCTGTCAATTTCAGAGACTCAGGACACAGGCACAAAACAGCTTCCAAGCCCTGCACCTGTACCCATCAGAGGATGGAATCTTTAATTCTTCTTGCACATTTTTGATAGGACAGTCTAGATCTGACATCAGGTATATAAAAGATGGTGGTCGGTGGTCTCACGACTACCTGTTTCTTTCTCAGGGGCCTGTTCTCCACTTTGCAGGGTGTATTTCTTTTCCTACCCTTCACTAGCCTGCACTCACACTGCAGAACATACTTCTACATTTAACCACTGTAAAGCCTCGCTACTTTGTTCTTTGTCCAATTCTTTGTTCAGGAAGAGAGTCTGGAAGAGATGTCTGGAAAAGGGACAGCACCTCACAACCCTGCTAATAGTACTATTATCCCAATACAATTACTCGCATGATAAGACATAAAAAATGCTCCCAAAATGTGGGTTACAAGAAGTAATTTGTTCCACTCTCATTGCTTGATAGTGGTAGAATCTAGCTCCAAACCTCAGTTTACCCGATGCCAGCACCGCTGTGCTGATCCAGATTGTGGCTGCCTGGTACTGACTATAATCCATTCCTTTCACGGCATCTTCAGCTAACCAAAGTTCAGTGATCCGAATAGTTCTTTAAGGTTTACCTTGAGGGGTGTCCTGTCCCATCTACTAGGTATGCAGAAGATATTTAGTAAAATTTACTTTAAAGAGACAAAAACAGATTGCAAAGGAGAGTTTTATGCTCACTGAAAAAGTTACATGAGAGTCCTGGCTCTTAACACTAGTCAAAAGGAGAGATCATTCACTATTACTACAGAATTAGAAACAATGCAACAGACATTTTTAAAAATTATATTTAATACAAGTGAATAGATTAGAAGATCTGAAATGTTATAAAGCAATATACACAATGAATAAATAATTTGCACAGGAGAGTCATGTCTACGTTACATAACACTGTCTAGCATGGGAATACGTAAAGTAAATCCAGTGACGATGGAGAAAGTCCATAAAAATGCTAACCTGTCTTCCCTTGTATGAAATTGTTCAAGTATAAAAATCCAATACAGTGTAAAATAGTATTCAGTTTAGTTTAAGAATAAAAATTGCAAGTATTGCAGTTTCAGAAGAAGAAGAAAAATGTAAAGCAGCATGTAAGAACTACATAAACTACATAAGAATAGTGTTATACCGATGAATTACCAATAAATGAGATCTACACAAGCAAAAATCAGAGAAGAAAGCATGAAACTAGCAATGTCGCTTGTTTAAAGAAAAAAAAAAACTCAAGACTAAAACTAAAATGTGTTAATGTAAAAGTATTCTTATACAGTGCACATATGAATTTAAATAAATCCAAGTCAACATCTTTAGTTGAATAGGTTAATATTTAATATGCTACATCTAGACCTACTAAATAATTTATGCCATGAGATGAATACATAATTTTACAGCGTCACATCTAAAGTTCCTTTCTTTAGAGTGCAGCATAGTAAAACTTAAAAATAAATATCTTAAATAGCAGTACTATTAAGGCACAGTATAAACCACATTATCATTAACCATTGAAGAATTGTAATCTCAATAACCTTGTTGTCTCAGGTACTGTATTCACTAATAAATAGTTTTAAATAGGACTCTGAAATAGATACTAAAAAGTGTAAAATCATTTAAAAAGGGGGGAGGATAAACATCCTTAAGACAGTTCTTAAGGGTTTAGCATCTGCGAACTTCACCTGCCTTTATTCCCAAGTCCCAAGTCAACACAATAAATAGAAAGAGAAGGCTGTTGTAGTAAATGCCTGATCCTGTTTAGAGATCAGAATTGCTGACACCAGCAGATACAAGTTTCCCAAAATTGAAACAGGATGGGGAGAGGGATTAGAATGTGACAAGCTCATCAAACAAGCACAAGTGATGTGTTCTTTCCAGAACTGTGTGTGTTACTGATTGTCCGTACAGCTGTTGCACCCATTAACTCCACATCACTTGCTCCACAGTCTCACTCGCCCACAGGACAGATGAGAAAATGGCTTCGGTGCCTGTCCACCATTGTACCCACTGCCACGTCCCTAGACTGACGGTTCGATGCCCGGGTTTGAGATAGTATGGACACTACCTTCTTCCTTGAAAAAGTTCTATAGGCCGTAGCGACTGCTTAAAAATGACAATCAGTGCGTTCACTGTTTTGTTTGTTAAAAAAAAAAAAAATCTGCTTTTAAACGTAATTCAAGCTACATATTGCTCTCTCTGTATTCCCTGGTTCAACTAGATTCAAATAGCATTTTCTAACTTGTAAAAGGCAGTTTGCTTCCCTGATACTATGAAAAGAGCAAAAATAAAAATCCCATTACAAAAGTGAAGTTCCATTGGTGCTCCGGCTGTCATTCACCGTGGAGCAGCCTTTCCGTTTACTCAGGCTCTTTGGGATCAATTTCCAAAACAGCGCCAAGGCCCCTCATTCACCTCTCTTTGTTCATCTAGGACACTACTTAAGAGTATAAAAAAAATAAGAATTCTGCTTCACAATAGCATCGCTCTCTTTTGTTTTTTTAAAGCTGTTAAGTCAGTGTTAACTCTCTCATTAGCGACTAAAAATTGGAAAATTGGGAGGGAACGAGAAAACAATTCAACTTTGATCAGATGGCTGGTCTATTGCATTCGGTCTGTTTGCAGCTGCTGGGGCTGATACTGGCCAAACGCTGCGGCGGCGGCAGCTGCTGCCGCGGCTGCAGCTGCAGACCCAGGTGCAGCGGCAGTGATGGGCTGCTGGACGGCATAGCCGTAGCCTCCAGCGGTGACATATCCTGCAGCAGCTGGAGAGGCCGCATAGGGGTACTGGTCATAGGCAGCGGCGGCGGCTGCAGCAGCAGCGGCTGCTGAGTATTGTGCGTATGCAGCTCCAGTGTAATCTATGTATGGCGTGGTGGAGGCCGCAGCTGCTGTGGGCTGGACATGTGGAATGACCACTCCAGGCTGCACAAAAGCCTGCGGGTAGACATAGTGGGCAGGTATCCTGTGGAGAAATGGAAGAAAAAGTCAGGCAGCCATCACCTCCTATCTGTAGCATTTGTTGTTCAGAGATGAGACAAACTCAAATTTAGTGGTTATTATGAACATAGGGTTGCCACAATATCTTTCCAGTGGTCCATTGAAAGCACTCTGGCCAAAGTCATGGAGCACCCCAAAAAGAGTTCAACTGTGAAAACATAATGACACACTCCCTGCTAGAATTTTCACTTAGCGTTACTGAGACCCATTGACTATTACTGGTGAAAAGTTTGGAAGATAAATCCAGGTTGGTGAGGGGTGTGCACACAGGAAAGCTATTGAAATAAGTCTAGAAAATTTTGTATGGGGTTCATATAAGAAAAATAGTTAGCAAATAGAAAAATTCACAGCTGTGAATATAAGACTCAAAAATAATACCATATATGTTCACCCAGTTCTGTGGGGGTGATGGCCAGTTTGTCAGAACTAAAATTTCCACAAAGTTTATATGGCTGTTATCATGGCAACCCTACTGGAAATTGCTATGCAGACTCAGCACACATTAATCTCTCTGCAACCTCAGTCACCCTTATTAAAAATGATAATTAAAAAAAGAAGCAGGCGACAAAATTAAAAAAAAGGAGTTTAAAAGTTCACAAGTGTGGTAAACACAGCAGAATCACACTTCTCAAACGAATTGTAGTGCAGCTCACTCTGTCACAAGAGGCTGTTGTGGGAAGCTACAAAAATGCTATTAACATTCATGGCAGTGATTCCCAAAGAGTTGTGCAGCACACTTTCTTTCTCTCTTTCTTATTTTTCTGTAACATCTACAAGGACACAATGGTCAACCAAACCTGTTTGACTACCAGGCACCTGAGTGTCAGCCATCTTGTTTATCTCTATTCAAGACAGACAGAACGGTGTTGGGGACACGGTGTGGGTCAGGGAAAAGGCAAGAACAGGGAAGACAACTAAATACTTCCAAAGTTCACAGAAATATAAAGGCATACATTATAGAGAAGCTTTATTCTGCACATTGACTCTTATTCTCCAGATTAACAGAAATAGATTTATTACCATATCTGTTTTAAATCTGTCCTACTAGTTAATACTTTGTAAGGATCAGCTGTATGATTATGCAATATCCTGCAAAGTTCAACAGAGAGAAGCAAAACCAGGTATCTTTTAAAATTATACAATCACAGATCACGTACAAGACAGACACCAATGACTTGACTTAAAAGTTAATTTGGTTAAAAAATAAATCATAAGGTAGATGTAAAAAGAATCCCATGCATCTTAATTGTCACTATTGCAATTCATTACTGTCCATTTATAAAACACTAACTCAAATATTTATTTTCATCTTTTTTTAAAATAGTCTCCATCAAAACCCCTCTTTCTAAAAATATGATACTAGAATGCTATCAGATAGCAACAATCCCAGCTTATAAGAAGCAGAAGCATAAATAACAATCTTCAAATTCTAAAGAACTTAAAAACAAGATTTCACATTTAGATTTTTCAGAAGCATAGATGTTGCTTTGGCTGTCCAGAATTGTACTGAAAGCATTTATTAATGGACATCTATGGAAAAGAGAAATTTATCAGTGGGTAGTGAACTTTGACCCCAGTGATAAAAATACACTCAATGTTACTAGAATTGTAGATCTTTCCCAGTGCCAAGAGAAACGACGTCATCAAGTGTTTCTGAGGACACTTAGAGATGTTCTTAACTTCTTATCAGAAACCAGATGCATGGTCATGTATACACTCAGAACCTCGCTGCAGATCAGGTGACTGGCTCATTCTCAGCGACAGGTGTGGCTTTATGAAACACTGTCCCTGGTGCCGCCACACCCACAATGTGCAGACGCGGCTAAGAGAGTCTCCTCCCCTGCCAGTTTACATGTGGTGATAGACAGCAGTGGCTGTAGCCGGGCTATTTTTGATCCTGTCATGCGACAAGGGTTTCCAGCGGGTAAAATGTCTTTATAAGGCCAAAGTAAAGCATCTATCAGCTGCAAAGGCCAGCCAGTATGAGCCTTACTGATACCGAAACATTAACCCTTGGAAGTCCTAAAGTTTCAAGGACAACACAGTGGTTGTTAGGATTGTGTCTTTGATTAAGGGAGTTAGACAAAAAGAAGTTATGCATTCTACAAAAAGCCAAGACAGAATTCTCTCTCTCTCCCTCCCTCTCTCTCAACCTCTTTCTCTCCCCCTCTGGGGGGTATGCATTTGAAAAAAATGCATTAACATATAGGAAGGGTTGCTTAAGAGGACTCTTACCTCAGCATTTACTTTCCATTAAGAAATAATGCGAGTTGATAGAGACAACCAATGAAAGTGTAATTTTGGGGGCGGATCAGACGCCTACATGAACTCTAGCAAGGAAAAGGAAGATGTCTGGCAGGCAAATGAAGAGTTAGGGCCCTTAAGGTTTAGGAGAAAGGAGAACACAGGAGACCACGAAATGTCCAAGGTATCTTGGGTCAGGAAGGAAGGCCAATTGGACAAAAGAGGAGGGCACACTTTGGAGCCAATCCCTGCATTAGGAGTTCTTTTGATTGCCTACAGAACCCACTGAGACATAATTTGGAATCTTTTTCCTTTTATATTTCTACCAATATCCTTTCCTGCAATTAACCACTGAGCCCAGACGCTTAGCACTTGCAAAAGCAAGAGAGCAAAGCTGCTATTTTGGGTCATTTTCAAAGAAAAGTTACCACCTATTCTTTCTCCTCCCATCTCTCCAGGCCCTTCTGACATCGTTGTGACTTTGAAGTAACATGCTGACTTCCTCTTCCAATCTACTGAACAAAACTGCTGACAAAGTATTGTCTCATTCATTTGTTCAAAGGAATTCTTGACCCATAACATCATGGAGCCAAATGATGTGCACATTTCTTAAATCTTGGTGTGTCAGGCCCTCTATGCACCTGAATCTAACTACCTATAGTGTTTCTTTACACCTTTCGTTGAAGCCAGCTCAACTGGGCTCCTCAGAGTTTCCTGGATGTACCACAGAATCCCAGGTCCTTGCCTTGATTACAGTAATCGGTCCCTCACCCAGGCTGCCAATCCTCACTGCACCTGGGCCTGAGGAAATACAAGCCCCTCCCCTCAGCTCCAGCGCTCACTACGCGTACAGCCTTCACAAACTTGTTTCATCTTTTATCTTCACATTTTTCATATGTGAAATGAACTAAAATTATCAACCAACTTGCTGCCTATTCAAAAAAATGGTCTACGGGTAGGGTCTACATTGATAAGCATACTGTGCGCTCAATAAAAGAATCCCTTGTCCTCATTTCCCTACAAATTCTAGGACAATTTCTACTTCATGAAGAGTTCTGAAACCCCTGATCTGTAACTCTCTCCCTCACAGCTTTTGAGGTCAGGCAGACCGTGTTTCTGAACCTAGAATGAGGCTTGAACACTTACTAGTCCTGTGGTTGGAGGAAGTTAATTAAGCTTCCTGCAGCTTAGATATTTTTGTTTGCTCCTTTTCTTGTTCGGCCCATGGAAATAACAATAACAGTTCATTTTTCAAATACTCATTGTGAGAATTAAGTTATATAATTTATGTAAATGAGTATCATGTAAGTTTATGTAAATTCAGCATCATGTAGCAGATGTTGGATAAATGTTAGTTACAGTCCCTCCTGACCATAGTGGATGTAATAAATATGTAGCATAGGGTTATCACACCTAGCACAAAACCTAGCACTGCAATGTACACTGAGTAAATGCTTAAGTCTGTGTTCAACCTGATATAAACAAGTCCAACAACTTGTCTTCATGGATCTGTAGTCTCTCCTGTCCAAGGCTGCAATAAGAAAATGGCGCCTTCAAACATAAGCTACTTACATGGTATTATTGAGAAAATTTACAAGGTTCTGTATGCCTGCCCACTGTGTTAAATCAGAAATTATTCTGGGCTAATGTTTTGTCTTTGAAGACCCAGGATAACCTCGACGGGGGCGGGGGGAGGGGAGGAGAGCATTTAAGGACTGCATTAAAATAATAGTTTCATCACTAGAATTTCAAACAAGTCAAATAAATTTAAAATTCTCAAGCTTCTTTCCAGGCCTAAAATAAGAATAGTGCCATTCAAACAGAATTTAGGATGACCAGGTGTGATTTGTTGGGTACAGACTCAGAACTACAGCAGAGTTGAGAATCCCTTAAAAAAGAAAGAGAAAGCTTACTTGGTTCACCTGGAATGCTATCTATTTCTAATAAGTTCAAACAATTTATGCACACAGTACTAATCACTATCCTTTATAAAGACAGTTAATATTAAAAGAGATGAAAAACAAAAGGTTACTATCAAAACATGTTTGATTTAAAATTTCCATACAGCACATTTTACTCTGGTGGTTCTCACTCTCCTCGTGGTGCTTTCTTTTTCACGGATCTTTAAAGACAATCACATCTAGGCCAAATGTTTATACTCAGCTGTCAAGGCCTTCCATTTAGTCTGGTTTCTCCATGTGCCAAGTTTTTTCCTTCATGCCTTGGTCCATGCTGTCAACCCTATACTCTTCAGACACATTCAATCTTCCCTTGACCTGCCCAAAACATAACTACTGGCCTAAGTCAAGTTCAACTCTACCTCACTCTGCTACAGCCTTGTCCCATTCTTCCAATTCATCTATCTTCTTGCTTGTCTACTGCTGAAATCTATTTGTGGCTGAAACCATACTGAGTCAGTCAGCAATTAGTGATCCTTGATCGGTTTGTATTTTTTTGCTCCCCAAACAAATGCATACATTTCTTAATTTTGCGCAGTGGAAACAAATGAACATATACGAATACCTGACTGGACCAATGCAGAACATAGCCAGACCCCTCAACTCATCATTTGATGGCAGTATCTAAGTTGGCTTAGATGGGGACTTTGATACATAACTATGCATATGGGTCTTTCCTGATCATATTGGACAAAAAATGCTTGGGCTAAAATAAGTCATATCTGGCAGTAAGAGTAAGGTCCTGCTATGGTAAAGGTAAAGAAATGAGAAATTGTTTATGGAAAATATAATTTGACTATTTTAAGTCAAATTGTTACTTTTGTTTCTTGGTCTATTCTTGGAGACACACATGATAGAATCTATGCAGACAGATTCCAGCCTTGTAGGTTATGTACGCAAATGTTTAGGTCTTAAGCTGGAGTAGAAATGAGTACTGTGGATAAAATACTTGGAACAACTAGCACATTTAAAAAGGAAGCTTATATCGCTGGCATTAGGATTACAGGAATATTGATCAGGTAAAGTACAGCCCAGACAGCCTTTAGCACCCAGGAAAATTGTAGGTGGTGACCTCCCATCCGTATTATGTCCAGATGGAAAGGAATTGAGACCTCATAACAGGAAAGCTGGTAATGACAGGGTCTAGTGCTAACACAAGTACGAGCACCTGTTAGGTCTGTAAGGAGGGAGACAGTGCTACGCTACGCAAAACAAAAACAAAAATGAAAAAAAAGACTGGCTAGTGTTAATGAAGCCTGATGACAGCTGTCGAACCTTTAAATTAGAAGACCTAAAGGTGGGTACACATTATAAGAGAAAGAATCCCATTCCCAGACAACTTCCCATAAAACAGAAACTTAGGACATGCAAGCAATGAATCCGTATTCTTACAGAAAGAAATCACACAATTCAGCACTCACTACAAAGATATGGTTAAATGGAAGTCACAGGCTATAGCTTAAAAAGCAGGGGGAGAAAAAAGGCCCTTTGCTTCCCATGGCAAAGTGAAAAGTCCACACTCCTCAACACCACCACCAAAACCAAAACGCAAAGAGCCCCTTCCCCGAGGAAAAGAAAACTTTCACTACAGCTCTTTTCAATTAAGTAAAAAGCACACAGTTTAGCTATCAACACCACTTCATGACTGTAATAAATAAAATAAAGCACACGAAGGGCTATTGACTATTGTGAAAAATAAAACAACAACACCAACATCCATGCATCGTTAATCACCATCTGAGCTTGTGTGTCTGAGTCTACTGGTTACAGAGTTTAACTCCAAACAGAACTATTCCACCTCTTATCATGGTATCCTTCTCATCAGTTAGCTTAACTGTATACGAGCCCTGTCAGGTTAGAAAGAGATAAATACAATTGAGTCAAGTTGAACAGCAGTAATGACAACGGGACACAGTAGTCTGGTACACAAGTCATACCTGGTATTTTTGTTTTGTTTTGTTAATCATAAGCTCAACATTTGTCTGGGTTGGAGGCTGCATACTTGGGTCAGATAACTTGACTCATCTAAAAATATTTATAGTCTTTGAATTAAAAATACACAAACATATATAAATATGGATCACCAGGAACATTTTGTGACATGTTGATCTTATCTGAATGTGACAAAGAGGCAGATGAGCAAACAGCCATACTGACACTGCAGAGGGCCTGATGAAGTCACTTACCCGAAGGGTCTTTGTATAAGGGCTGGATGAAGTTGTTGAACGCCGAAGGCAAAACCTAGCAATAAAACATAACACATTCTCCGTTTGTGGATAGTTAAGTATTTACTACCCTTACATGCAAAATGTGATCCCAATGTTTGATTAAAAAAGAAAAGCATCCTCTTGTAGTACTTCAGAGAATATACATGTGTATGTATCTTAAAAGTTGTATTTATCAGTGCTATCATTGATACTACAAATGGAAACTTAAAAAGAAAAAAACACCCTAAAGTTCAACTGACAGATACAGAATAAGACTACAGATAAATTAGAGCAGAGAAAAATGCTCATGAAGTGAAATCGAGGACAAGACTTGGCAATGAAGTTACATGTCACAAATACTCCTGTAGTTCTCAACTGGGATCCACTAGAAAGTCTGTAATTTGGAGAATTTTGAAATGCTTTGGACATCGCGTTGGAAAATTATGGGTTTTACGGTTTACAGTGTTAAAATTAATGAAAACAAGCTCTTCTTGCTTGTCCAAGGAAATAATAAGCTCTATAGTCAACTCTTGATTATTTGTGCTAATGCAAAATGCAGTGTGGCAAATAATCCAAAAGGTCATGTCTTCCTAGGAAAAGTGCTGCTGCTCACCTTTGGCATCTAATAGTTCCTGACTTCAAGTAAGCTATTTCTCATCTCTAAGTAAGCATAATTTTTAAAACTCTGGGCCACAAGTACGTGATGTCACTCTATTATCTTGCCTAGTATTCTACCATCATAAGGGAAAGCTTTACCACCTGGATACCACCCTCACCCTATGCCTCCCTGGGGCCAGTGTTTTAAGTCAGATTGCCTACTCTGAGCATCGAGCAACTGGTGACAAAAGCAGAACCTACACTAGGCAGGGAGGTGCCCTAGTTGCAGGCGACAAATTGGGCCCAGATAATCCCTATAATTCACATTTTTGGCTACAAGTGGCTAGCTAAGAATTGGAGACTTGAGAGCAGACTACAAATGCATACCACACAGGAAACAAACTCTTGTATCTTGCCAAATTATCGAGACCCTAAGATCTTTTTCTGAACACAGATACATTTCAAATCCTGAAAGGAGTATTTATCTTTCGTCTTTAATGCCTCGGCAGGATAATCAGCCACAGAAGTTTGCCAAACACATCTAGAGATTCTTAGGGAGCCAACGCCTTCTGGATCCGGGAAACACTCTACTCATAAGTGGTGGGGTTTGGGGAGGGCAAGAGGGAGACAGACATTTCTCACCTGGTTGCATGATCCTTGGTTTTGCTCCTAAGTATGCCAGGTTCACATTGGCCTTCCTGCCGTCAATGATGGGGTTGGGATCCTTGCAGGCTCTTTCAGCGGCAGCCCGATCAGCCATGGTGACCTTAGCAACACACACACACACACACACACACACACACACACACACACACACACACACAGACAAACACACAAAGCTCTAAGTTAACCCCGCAAAGAAACCCAAATGGCACTGTGGAGAAGTCATGCTGGAGAAACTGAGATCAAACTTTTTCTTTCTTTCTCTTTTTTCCTTTTTTTCTTCTTTTTCTGGACATTATTCCTCAACCCCTTGCCCCCGTTAAAAAAGAAAAGAAAAGGAGGAAGGGCTCCACCAAACCCTAAATTCTGTGTGCTGATAGGGCCTAGCAGAGATTTTGGAAGCCTGGATTCTTAAAACTCCTGTAGATCCTCCGGCCTCCACCTGCACCACCGCCACCCGCACAGGTCCCTAGGTGGCCGACTGTTTGTTTTAACAAAGTTCAGCCTCACATCTGCTCTACGGTCCCAACCACCGGTAAACACTAACCAACGACAATAGCTATTGTCCTACTCTGGGGGCACCCTGCTCTCTGGCAGCTGAATTTGAGCGTTTAAATCTCCAGGGAGCTAACAGTGCTGTCTCGGTTCAGCAAAGGATCATTACTGTTGTTATTTTTAAGAACCTACCTTTGCAATTAAAAAGGCGGGCGTGTGACTTGAGGGAACGAACCCCACACCTCACCGTGCGTCCCCCTCCCTATCCCAGGCGAAACGCCAGAAGACACGAGCATTTTTACAAAGCAACGGCGCGCCTAACAACCGGCCTCAACCCAGGATTGCAACTGCGGGGCTACGGTCCCTCCCTCGCGGCCCGCCGCACCCCATATCCGGCGATGCTCAAGGTCCTCTCCTTCCACCCCTGCCCCTCCTGGGCCCCGACCCAGCCCCGCGCGGAGTCCCCGCGGAACCCGGCCCTCCCTCCCCGCGCGCCGCTGCGCGCGAAGTTTCAGCTCAGAGCCGGGCGAAGGGCTCAGAGCCGCTCCGGGTCCCGCCGAGCCCCTGGCCGCAGCCACGACCGCCGGCCGAGCGCAACTCGGCGCCTCCCCGCCCGGCTCTTTGTCCACAAGGCCCCCCCGCACCCCGCAGCCCGTGCAACTTACAAATCCATAGCCCCGGGACTTGCCCGTCTGCCGGTCGGTGATGACCACCGCCTCCTCGATCTCGCCGAAGACCTCGAAGTACTTGCGCAGGCTGGCGTCGGTGGTGTGGTAGGGCAGCCCCCCCACGAAGATCTTGGTGTATGTCGTGTCCTTCTGCGTCGTGTGCATCTTCGCGCCCGCCCCGCGGCTCGGGCTCCGACTCCGGCTCCGGCTGCGGCTCGGCCCGCGGCTGCGCCTCCTCCTCGGGCTGCGAGCGTCCCGCAGCCTCCCGCGGCCGCCGGGGCCCGAGGGCGCGCGCGGGGCGAGGGCGGCGGCGCGGCGGGGGCGAGCGGCCGGGGGCGGCCGGGGTGCGGGGCGCGCGGCTCGCGAAGTCGCGGGCGGCCGGGGAGACTCGCCTCGGCTGTCTCCTCCCGCCCCCCCTGCCGGTCACCGCACAGTCTCCGGATCGTCTGGGTCTGGGTTAGGAGCCGGGTCTAGGGAATGTGCGCGCGTTTCCACTCACCCCGCGGGGAGGGTAAGAAATACGCAAAGAGAGGGTGGTCGTCAGGCGAAGAGGAGGGCGCGTTTAGAGGTAGATGCTTCGTTCTGGGAGAGCGCCCTAGGCGGGGCGTGCGAGGGCCGGCGGGAGCGCGTCCGAAAGCGGAGGTGGCAGCGGGGGGCGCAGCGGGACGACCGCGCGGCTTCAGCTTGCGTCCTTCCCTCCCGCCGCGGAGGCTGGAAGACCGGAGCCGAGCGCGTCTCTCCGCCCCTCTGCTCCCTTCCCCCGCGGGCCGGGGGTCGAAGCCCGGCTGGGGAGGGGGCGGGCCGGACGCCTGCGATTGGCCGGGACAGCACCTGGGGCGCCCGGCGCCGCCGCCCCCCAGCTGTTGGGAACAGCTGCTTCTCTCCCGGCGCGGCGCGGCGCGGCACTAGGTCGCCGGGCTTGGGCTCTGTCGCCGGTGCTGGGTAGGGCTGACAGCGGCTGGAGGCGGCCTGGCTCTGGCGTTGCCTGCTCTCCCGGGTTAAAATCCTACGGCCCCGGCGCGGCCCCCGCCTAGGAGACTGCGCCCGGGAGGGAAGCTGCGTTGCTTTCCAAAGCCGACAACGCGAGCTCTTTTCGATGGGCCTTGGTGACAGGGCCGGCGACCTGGACCCGCAAGCTGGAAGTCTTGAGGCCTGGGGTGAACAGCAGAGGCTGGCCTCTTCGAGGCACCTGGGGCCAAGGATCTCGGCCCACGGAACCGAGCTGGATATTCAGGGGATCTGGAGAGTGAGGAGGGCCCCCAACTTTCCTTGACCCCAAAGAACTGGAGCTGGGGGAGAAACCAGAGACGGACAGAGCCAGAGGAAGCAGTAAGAGGAAAGATCTAGTACTGAGGGCTGTTGAGAGTCATTAATCACGAGCATTGCAGCCAAAGGTAGATAACCATGTCCATCAGGCACTGCCTTCTGTTCATGAGGTTGATAAATTAGTGCTTCACCCCTTACAATCACCAAATTTTGTTTCTTCCCTAACAGTTAAGGAGATGGGTACAGATATCTCATCGTAAGCCCCCCCCCACTTTGTAAGTGAAGAATTTACTTTCTATTTGAATTACAAAAGTATTTAGCGGCTTGACCTCTATCTATTTTGCCTGGATGTAGCAGTAAAATATACAATTAAAAAAAAAATCAACTTGTTACATAACTGCTGGTTTCTACCTTGTAGAACACAGTTCACCTCACATATGTTTCTTAAATTAACGCGGCTTTTTTTTTTTTTGCAACTTCTAAAAACTAAAAGTGCACTTAATGAAGCTTTAAAATCAGTCATATTTGAAGTTTGGATGAAAACATTTAATGGGCGCAAAACATCTCACCCACTACCTTCGGGGCACAATTTCCTTTTAAGTCCACACCGCTAGGAGCATCCCAGGAAGTCCTCACATGAACCGCCCCTAAGCCACACCGCTTACTCCCATTAAAGCAGGTCAGTATGTTAACCTCTCAGAGACACACAGACTTACTATTTCTTTTCTCCGGGCATCTTTGCGGTCAACCCAAGAGGATGAGAAATACTGCACCTGCAAAAGCTAATGAGAAGGTGAATATTCCTATGCAAAACATTAAATTCATCCTGCTGACTTCTGCATGAGGTTGACTTTTTGAGGTTTTTGGTTTTTTTTTAAGTTTGAACTTCCAGCGGGAGATAAGGAGAAATAAGAAATCAAGCTCAAGTTAAAACAATTTCCAATGCAATTGAAATGTAATCAATTTTATAGACATGAGAGCCAGAAAATGGAAATGTAAACAGCATCCTCTCCTCGTTACTTAACTCAAGTACAGGTTCAAAAGGGACTCTGCGTGCTGCTATGATGAAAGATAATTGCTAAAAATTAAGAAAAACAAAGCATGTTCTGGAACAGAGGAAGCATGTTTTTTGATATTTAACATCCATCTTGCGCTGTCCCTTAAGAATTATAATACTCTGTCAAGGCTCAGGCAAAACCCTTTGGTGAGTGGAAGCTACTTACCAGGAAGCCTAGAAGGGTGACTTTGGCTTTGTTCTGTCTCTTTGTACCCGGACAGGGAGCCCACCCTGGAGGGGACTGTGATAATATCAGGGAAGGAGGGTGTCCGGGAGTAAAGCCAGCAGCTTGATTACTCCATAGACAAGTGATGAGATCCACAAGGAAGTTGTGATCCCCGATTGGGATAGTTGTGTCCTTTCACAGCGTTTTTGGAAATAAGATGCCTCTTTGCCATTGATCCTGAGAAAATAATGTAACTGCTCTTCCTGCAATTCTTTGCAATCCCTGACTGCTGTACCTTTATCCTTTCAAGGGAACAGTAAATATTTGATCATTGTGTTAGAGATTTTGATTTCATTTTGTGCAAGATGATACCAGGATATTCCCCAATTTTTGAATTCCAGAGATACCTAAAGCATTACTAATTAACCCTCTGGTATTATGTGAGTCTTCGAGAACAAAGTTTAAGAGGGATGGTGATTCCTTATTTGCCAACATTGTTTATATTTTCCAAACCTATTTAAGTAGAAGCCAGAATGCACATCCAGTTTGGCTCCACGACCTTCCCTGAGTGTCTACCTTAGGCAGGCACTGTGCTGGGCATACCTGATACCCTCTATGGGTTTTGTTTTACAACTACACAAGGTGAGCACAGTCACAATGGCCAGATCCGTTCTTTGTGGATTTATGAACCTGAGCCATCAAACCATGTAGCCCCGGGGCTGTAAAATCTTTCTGAATTCCAAGTTTCAAAGTTATTAAGTACCAACTATTTCTGAACAATTACCCATTACAAATTCAGGTTTGAAAACAATACTGAAGTAATCTCTTCACTTTCCCAGCTGCCTTTGGCACAGGATATTTGTATGTTCACAATCCTTGTGCAATAGGATGTGTGCTTCTTTGGAAAGAAAGAGCCATAAAATACTGTAGAAGTTACAAGCCTGTCATATCCAAATTAGTACACATGGATGGCCCTGAATCCTTGGTTCCTACTCCTTGGCAAGATCGATCCTGTTTTATTACTGACAGTAAATTATTGTCCACTTTGTTCAAAAATTGCATCTGACTACTAAAGGCCAGAAGGAAACTTAAAAGATTGAGATGTGTTTATCTATTTTCTCTTCATTCCCCCCTCTGTCTTGTGGAGTGCAACTAAAGATTTCCAAGCTTTTAGGAGAATTTTGTTTAAAAGAGAGTCACATTCATGAAGGTTGAGAAGCACTATGCTGGGTCCTTGAGGCTGCTGCTGAAAGGTAGTAGCGCTTTGGATGGGATACCACTTCTGGGCAGGAATGGTTTCCTGGATGTCACTATATCTGGAGCAGATCACCAAAACCCTCAGCAGAGTTCTATTAGCATGAAAGAAATATTTACTGAGAATTAATATCTTAATGACACTCTCTCAAGCTTGATGGGAAGAAGTACATTTTTGATGGAACTACTTGCAAAATGTTTAGGCCAAGTACTTAATTTTTTTAAAAAAAGAAAACTAAAGATATGGAAATGTTTTAGCTTCCTTTGAGAGTCTTTGTGAATATTCTAATATAAAAGCCCACAGATTTTCATGTCTTTGGAGAAGTCCTATGTCAGTGGCAGTTGTGTTTCTCTGGGTGTGTTGGCGATTCTCTTACAGTAGTACCAGGTCACAAATGTGGGTCCTAAGTTCTGCCTATATCTTATTTATTTTTTCGATGTTGGGGATTGAACCCAGGATCTTGGCATGCTAGGTAAAAGCTCTATCGGAGCCATGTTCCCAGCCCAGTCTGCTGCTGTTACTTTAGTGTGCAGAAGAGGTAGCCGGAAAACTAGTCAATGCAGATCTGATCCATCTCTGAAGGAAATCTATTCATGCTGCATTAAATCACATCTAAGCTGGTAAGTAAAGTGAAATGGAAATTTGAAATTGTTATTCAATCATTGGAGTCATAATGCTGCTTTTATACAAAACATCTCCAAACCCAAGACAACAATAGGGGTGTTTGGGAAGTCAAGGCAGGAGCAAAAAGGGACAGTGATAGGAGACAATACAGTTCATTACCAACCTCATGTTGCAAACAGTCTCCTCCAGCCTGGGTAGAAGTAGCTTTAGGTGTGACCACATTTGAGATTCTGTTACATAAATCTGAAAGGTAAGGAAGAGAATGGAAACATTTTAAACCCACAGTACGCTTCTTTGCATTTTAAATTCAGGGTGTACTTTGGTTTTAAGTCTTTAAGCAGCGAATGTCTGAGCTGCCAAGTTATTTTTAGGGAACTGATGGTACTTTGCAAGTGTATTGAATGACCTCTCTCTCCATGACAGATTCATTCTAATGATGCTGCCTGTGTGCTGGGCAAAGGGCACAGAACTGTGGAAACAGCCTTGGATTCCAAGACAGGAGACTTAGGGGCATCTAGATATTAGTAACTGGCTTCATGATCTTTGGTTTGTTCCATTACAAATCACAAACGTGAGGTGGGAGGCAGGCCACTTGCCAAGCATGCCCAAGGATCTGGGTTTGATCCCCAGCACGCAAAAATAAGCAACACAAAAACAAAAACAAAACCACACATGTGTTAGAAAATGCTCCAATAGTTTTCCCTGAGTAACCACATCGCCGAATGGAGGCTGCTGGTCGTGTTCTTTATAGAAAGACATATACTGAGGGTCATCTTAAGATTTAGGAAATAGCCCTGGGTTCATATGCAAATGCTGTTTTTTTTATTTTAAAAGTAAAAGAACAAAAACACCAACAAACATACACACAGTAGCACAAGAACAGTACAAAAACCGAACTACAGATAAGATGGCAGGGGATCAACAGTGGTTGTTGTATTACACGTTGGTAGCTTCAAAGTGCATACTCAGGACAATGCAAATAGACATACAAGATTGATCAAACAACTTATCATCGATTGTTTCCCACATCAAAATGACGTGAGACAACAGTGCAACCATGTCAGCCATCCCACACATACATACACACCTACTCAGCTATCCTCCTCTTCCTCCTCTCCTTCCCTTCATCCCGATTGCTCTCTACCCTTGAGCAGTCTCCCTTCATACCTCCCGATCTATATTCTCACCTCCAGGTTCCTACACTAATGATACTATACGCTGTTTACACATGCACATCTGGTTTACCTCACTTATGAGTATGGTCTCTAATTGTGACCATTTGCCTATAAAAGCACCTAGATTGTCTTTCTTTACAGCTGAATAATATTCCATTGTGTAAAAATGCCACAGTTTTTTAATCCAGTCCTCTGTGGATGGACATTTGGGTTGTTTCCACTATTTAGCTATTACAAATTGTGCTGCTATAAACGTGGGTGCACATGTATCACAGTGATATGCTGTTTTCAGATCTTCTGGGAAAATATCCAGAAGGGGAATAGCTCGGTTGAGTAGGACCTCTAGACCTAGTTTGCTGAGGAATCTCCAAACCGATCTCCACAGTGGTTCCACCAGTCTGCATTCCCATCAGCAGTGCAGCAGAGTTCTTATTTCTCCACAGCCTTGCCACCATTTGTTATTGGACGATTTCTTCATGCTGGCCAATCTTACTGGGGTGAGATGAAATCTCAGTGTTGTTTTTATTTGCATCTCTCAAATGACTAAAGATGTAGAACATTTTCTCATATATTTATTTGCCACTTGTATTTCTTTCTCTGAGAAGTGTGTATTCATCTCAGATGCCCATTTCTGGATTGGGTCTTTGAATTTCGACAGGTTCATGTTTTTTAATTCTTTGTTCTAGATAGAAGACCTCTGTCTGAGGGATAGCCAACTAGGACTTTTTCCCAATTTGTGGGTTTTCTTTTGACTTTGCTGGTGATTTCTTTAGATGTGCAAAAGCTTTTCAGTAAAATGAAGTCCCAGTTATTGATTCCTTGAAGGGTTTCCCTTGCAGTTTGATTTTTGTTCATGAACTCTCTGCCTACTTCTATGTCTTCAAGATTTTTACCTACTTTCTCTTCCAATAGGTTTAGTGTTTCTGTTTTAATATTGAGATCTGTGATCCATTTTGAGTTCAGTTTGGTGCATGGTGATAGGCTTGGGTCTATTTTCAGTCTTTGGCAAGTGGCAAGCCAGTTTTTCCAGCAGCATCTATTGAAGAGGCTATCTTTCTTCCAGTGAGCTTGTTTGGCCCCTTTGTCAAATATTAGGTGGCTGAGTGTGTTTGTGGTTGTGGCTGTATCTTCCAGTCTGTTCCATTGATGCTCGGGTCTGTTTTTGAGCCAGTACCAGGTTGATTTTATTACAGTAGCTTTGTAATATAATTTCAGGTCAGGCATTGTGATTCCACCTGACTTGACCTTGCGGCCCAGAATTGCTTTTGCTATCCTGGGTCTCTTCTGGTTCCAGATGAACTTAAGGCATGTTTTCTCTAGATCTGTGAGGTATGTTGATGGTAGTTTAATGGGAATTCAAATGCTGGGGTTTTTTTTGACCTTTTAATTTAAACTACTTGAGATTATTTTGTAAGATCAATGTTTTCTGTAATAACAGTGGAAAGGCATACTCCTGATAGAGAATTATGAAAAAAATTAAGATATACCAAAAAGAAAATAAAAATCCCCCACAATTCTACTTTTCAAAGCAATCATTGATGTTTCAGAATAACTAATTCTGGGCCTTTCCTGCACATGAATACACCCATATATGTGTACAAACATGAGTTGCATCCTCTTTACCCATCAGCTTTTTTGCCCTAAGTGGTGAAATATTTTTCCTTATCATTCAATCATTTCTACAATTCATTTTAAATGCCAAATAGCATTTTATCATGTCACTCCCCTAATATTTACTTAAGTAATTTTTTGAGGGGTTATTTATATTATTTCCCGTTGTTTCCTACTATACAGGGCAATGAAATTAACACTCTTGTAAATAAATATTTTTACACATGGCTGGTTCCTACTTAAGACTGGTTCCATAAGCACTTTGTTTTGTCTACCAGTAAGTCTCTGACTCCTTGAATGGTGTTTGGCACATAGTCAGTGCTTAAATTTTTGTCAGATGAATGCATTCTTACAAGTTTATATGTTAGGTCGAAGGCTATGCCCATATTTAGATCTTTTGATACATAATGCCAAAGTATCCACCAGACAGTAGCATTGGGTTTTCCAGTGTCCCTTAACACTGCTATATAAGATGGAATGATTTTAGTTACAAGTGAGAAAAACCCTAGCCTACATTGGCTTGAAGAATAAAAAGGAATTTGCTCTCTCCTAGCCCTATAATTGAAAGGCCCAACAGGCAGCTCAGTCTTCAAGTGTGACTTGAGCACCAGGGCCATATTTTCACCAAGACTGTTGCTGCATTTGTTAGGATCCCTTTATCTTGGTCCCCCTTTGATGGTTGTCTTGTTCTTAAGCTGACACCCTCCAGGTAGCAAAAGGCTCCTGGCAGCTGCCAGCGCTATAAGCTTCCCTGCTCAGAAGAGAGGTGGGGTGAAAGGGGTAGAAGCAGGTGTGGTGTTTTTGCCCAGTGATCAAATGAAAGTTTCTCTCCTTTGCATTGTGTCACCTCGTGCTCGTCCCTCTTGCCTGGCAGCAAGGGAATGTGATTGTGATGGGTTTGGGACTGTATTCTACTTCGTATTCCTATCAGAAGACGAATCCTGAGGCCCAGGACATGAGACAACATGGACTGCCCCGTCTCTGGAACTGGAAATGCGATGACTGCTGCCACATCCCATGGCTGTGAGATTCTGGGTTCTTTAGAACAACCAAAACACTATTTTGAGTATCTTGCATTTCATTTTAAAAATTTATTTTCATTTTTAAATGTATTTTCATTTCATCCTTAAAATGTATTTTCTAGGCTAAAAAAAAAAAATGCTCACTTTTTGCTTGTGCCCCCTCCCCATATATCTCTGGGCCATTTGTTTTGTTCTGGAGAACTGCCTGTATTTTAAAATGAGATTTGGGTTTTTTCCCCTCTTCAATTTGCAAAAACACTTAAAAGAACTGTTTTGAGAGACCCATGCTGCATAAGACATCTTTCAGTCCAACCTCTTATTTTGGAATTAAAGAAGTGAGGCCTAGAGAGAATTGGGACTTAAATGAGCTCTACTCAATTCTTTAAAGAACCACACTTGTTAGATTAGGTGTCATTTGAGTGCTCTCAAATACATAAATACAAGTGTTTAGCGGGTATTGTCACATATGTATACACCCGTGTGACTACTATCTAGATCGAGATATAGAGCACTTTCACCACCCCTATAATTACTCTATCCCTGCCCAGTCACTAACGTGTGCACGCACACACACACACTCAACTACTGTTCTAGTTTATTTTTGCCTGTTCTTGACTTCCATATAAACCAAACCACAGAGAGTTTACTCTTCCTTTCTTGTTTGGTGTCTTTAGTCAATTCACAATGATATTTAAAGATTTTTTTGTTCTGCCTTTTTTTTTTGCGGTACTGGGGATTGAACTCAGGACCTTGCGCTTGCCAGGCGGGCACTTATACCACTGAACTATATCCCCAGCCTGACGTTTGAAGATGTTAACATCTCTTTCTCAGTCATTCGAGGTAATACCAATAAGCACAGGAAAAAAACTGAGCTGCAGTGTACTCTCAGCAGTGTCTGCAGCCCAGCCTCGGAGAGTTCTGAGGCTGAGAGGACCTTCAGCGTTGAGGCGGCTGTGCCTGCTGAGCCTCTCCTTCCTCAGTCATTCACGTGGGCCACACCAGGAGGGAGGCATGGCGGTGGGGGCTGTAGGTGTCTTCCTCTAGTGTGTTAATTGTACTCCCTCACACATGGCTTCACTTTCTGTGATAAACTGTGGCCCAAAATATGAGATGGGGAATTCCAGAAATATGCAATTCATAAGTTTTAAATTGTATCTCATTTGGGGTAGCACCATGAAATCTCATGCTGTCCTTCTCTGTTCTGTGCAGGACATGAACCATCCCTTTGTCCACGGATCCATGCTCTGTATATGAGAAGCTGTGCTCTGTACATGTGTACACACAGATTGACGACTGCAGGATTGCAGTTTGTGTTCAAGTATTCCATAGTTTGCAAAATAATAGCCCTGAGGTGTAAGAGTAATGATAAAAGCAATTTTACTAACTATAGTGTTATATTTATTCTATTTCATTATTAGATAGTGTTGTTAACATCTTATGTGTCTAATTTATAAATTAAATTTTCTCATAAGTATATATTTATAAGAAAAAGCATAGCACATATAAAATTTGATTGTAAGTATGCTTGGATTCAGGTACCCACTAGCAGTCTTGGAATGTAGTCCTTGCAGATAGTTATCGGGGGGGAGCATTGTATCCCTGTGTGTGACTGCAGAAGGTTCTCCATTGGTAGCATTCGCAGCGCCTGGGAGAAGAAGGCTTCATTGTCAAAGGGGACATGGAATGTACACTATAGTGTCCATCACAGTCTGTCCTGTCTTGGTGTGATGTCTTTATATATTGAAGGATGCTTCTTCAGAGAGTCTCGTTCTCCTTTTCCTGAGAGAATTTAGAAATGGAAGGTAAATGGGATGAGCCACAGCTGCCAGGTGGTCTGGGGGCTGTAACTGACATTCATTCTCACCTGCCTCATTCTCCATTCTGGGTGCCTGTCGTCCTCAGTTAGCATTCCTCTTGGACTGGGTGGCTTGCCCGCGCATAGGCATCACTCGGGATTATCCGGAGAAATAAAACCAAGAGGGTCTCTATTTGTCTGCTGTGTTATCTACCTGAGACTGATCTATTTCAAGGAATTTATATATTTTGGGGACTGGCAAGTCAGTTCTGCAGCAGAGGTCAACAGGTGGGAAACTCAGGCAGGGCTCCAATTCTGTTACAGTGTTGAGGTTGAAGTCTCTCTTTTCCAGGAAATCTCAGATTTTGTTCTCCAGGCCCTGAACTGATAGGTGAGATTCACTCATATTATTGAGAATAATCTTCTTTACTTAAAAGTCAACTGATTTAAATGTTAATCATATTTACAAAATACCTTTACGGCAACATCCAGTGTTTGACTGAACAACTTTCTTTCACAGCCTAGTCCAAGCAGAGATATAAAGACAATCATCCTGGGTATGATCTGGACCTTCAACCCTGAGGGTTGTGAGCCCTCAACTAGCATGGCCTCCTCATGATGTGGCTGCTGTACTCATCCATTTTCTGTCAAAATGGAGCAAGGGAGTAGCTCACACCACATATCCTGGCCTCACAGTATGAAGTAGCCTATCCTTCGCAATGGTTAGGGTCCATGCCTTGTCAGGATGGTGATCCCTTGTCTGCTGGTCCTTGGACCTACAAGATCAAGTGGCAAGTGTTATAGTTCATTGAGTGTGACTCGTATGGTTTCTGGTATGAGTTTTCTCTAAGCTCAAAGAGCCCTGAGTTTAGAGACAGGACACCCAAGCTTGACAGAGGGTCCTACAGGGTGTTGGTAAGCAGGGCCACCCATTCACTGGCTCTCAGACTTTGTCTTCAGTTACTGTCACAGGGCTCCTAAAATCCTTGGAGTTTACTGTCCTTGGATGCTAATGAGATGACTCATGGAAAGCGGGGCTTGAGGTTGAGGGCTGGTTACCAGAAAAGCCTATCACAGGACAAAAGGGTTTAGAGTTCCAGTCCCCATCCCCCACAACCAGTGGCCAAAAATTTAATCTATCATGTCTATGTAAGGAAACCCCAATAAAGTTTCAAGGAGCTGCAGGGTTGAACATGGGTGTGTGAGGAGGCCCCTCGAAGTTCCCGTGCCTCCCTGTTCTATGCATATATTCCACTTGGCTTTTCCTGAGTTACGTCTTTTATAATAAACTGGGGATCATGAATAAAATACTTTGCTGCATTCTGTGAGTCATCCCCTCAGATTCCTGAGCCTGAGGAAGGATTTTTAGGAACCTGTGAATTTATAGTCAACTGGACAGTGTGCCGGTCACCTAGGGCCCCCACTGAGGCTGGTGTCTGAAGTTGGGGAAATCTTGTTGGACTGAACCCATGTGTGCAGGGTCTGCACTAACTCTGGTGCTCAGTGTCAGAACTGAGTCAAACTGTCAGAGAGTTCGAGAATTGCTTACTGGGATGAGAAAACACATATTTGGTGCTAGAAGAAGCCATGCAGAGACAAGTCACCACATAAAGGCTACTGATACTCCCAGTCTTAAATTCCGAAAGAGCACTGTTTCCAACAGCTGACTCAGTCTTTCCATTGGGCTGGGCTCTTCTGCTCAGTGAGGTGTGCAACATGAGCAGTAGACTCCATGGTCCTGTGCTTGGCTTCATATCTCCTTTATTATAAAGTGAGTCTTTTGGTCTATTGGAAGATCCTGTGGGATTCTGTGCCCATGGGTTAAATATTGCTCCTTGTGGGCAGAAAAGGCAAAAGTCCCAGAGTGAATATTTGCACCTGTTATAATGTCTTTCCTGAGTGGGAAGTGTCTAGAGTAGTTGCCAAGGGACAGCTGGCCTCATGGAGGGACGGGATGTGTTGAAGAATCAGCATTTGTCTCTGCTGCAGCCTCGTTAGTCATCTGATCAGCCTGAATGTGAGCTGTGGGCTCCATCCCTGCCACCACAGTGGCACTCTATTCATGAACCCACTGTGACAGCCCTGGGGCACTAATGACAGGAAGTGGCTGACATCAGCTGGTCAAGCCATTTTATCTTCTTCCCTGTGGTCTCTGTGTTTTATGGAGGCTACATTCTAATGCTCATGAACGTATCCTCAAAAGTCTTCGCATTTTGGTGTTCATTCTCACAGCCGTCATATGCATGTGTCTCTTCCTCTCAAAACTTGTTAGCCTCTGATCTTCTAATCCTTCTCCTCCACATCTCTGAGCAGATGGCTAAGCAGTTGCCATCCTTGTCTGTTCATACTCTAGTCTGGAGCAGCTGTCCACACAAAGGTGGGTGACCTGGAGCACTGCCTGTCTGATCCACAGTGGGAGGAGACCCTTTCTCCAGGTCATCTCTCTCAGTAGGTCTTTGGGAAAGCTACCACCTGGATTTTGGCTTCCCCACCTAACAGGCAGGCCCATCTGAAAGCCAGGCTGGGGGATTTCCTTTCTTGTCAGATGCTTCTAAGGACTGAGCCACAGGCGTGTGCTAACGAAGACGTGCTGGCTCCACAGTGGTGGGAGGGTGGAGCCTGTACCTGCTTGTGTAGCACTGTCCTCTTGTCCGGGTCCCACCACGTCTAGATGTAACCCTTCTGTCCTATGACAAATTGTCTTTGGCTTTCTTCAACCCTAGAACTTGGTTGTTCTGATAGAACCCTGATCATGACAGGGACTTATGGCTGCAGGGTCATTTTAGGGTTGGGCACTTTGTCTCTACCAAGGCCCGTTAACATACTAACAGTTATTTTTGAAGAATGCATAATTAGCTGCTACAGTTGGCATTACTTTACTCCGGAACTCTGAGATCTGTACTGCCATCCTCTTAAGAGGACTTTGTATAAACTTATACTGCATCTTTATCCATCACTGATGTCTGAACCTGGTATCTCAGGGTGTCTTGCCCAAGTAACAGGATGATTTGCATCCTGACCTGGACTTGATGTGGTGCTCTTTCTTGATCTGACCCCCTGAAAGCGTGTATCCTTTCATCCTGCCTGTTATATGGGTAGGAGGAATATTCTTAGGTATAGAATATGTGGTTCTATGACCCAGAGGCCCACCAGGCATTGTTTTCTTCTTTGTGGAAGGAGGTGGCAAATGTGATAGCATGTCCTTCACTTTGGGAGTTATTTCTAAAATTTTACTGATATGGTTGGGCCTGGGTATTCATAGAGTTTATCTCCCTCCCTCTGAAGCACATGTATATTTGCCAAGGTTTCTGCTTCTTCCTTAACTGGCCCAGTCAGCACGATGCTATCACGGTGGATCATGTGATGTCCCTTTGACTATCTGGCCATTCATGTGTCTTTGGCCATAATTTTTTCCCACAGTTTTTGGCCCCATTCCAATTTATTTCCCTTCCGGGAATTGAATTACGTCTGTGTTATAGTATTTTAATATTTTCCCATAGGTCCTTGAAGCTGTGTTCATTTTTATCATTAAAATTTTCTCTCTCTGTTTTTCATGCTAACAAGTTTTACTGATCTATTTTAATGTTTATTAATTCTTTTCTCTGCTACCTTTAATGTGCTTTTAAACCAAATGAGGGTACCATTTCAATTATTACAATTTCTGCAAGAGATTCTTCATGTTTTAAGTTTTCATTTCTTTGCATAGATTGCCTTTTTATTGTTCTTTCATTAAGACTATATTACATCTTTTTTTAACCATAAGACTGCTTAATGTCATTGGTAGGTCAATATCTGGACTATTTCAGAGTTGGTTTTTATTGACTACTTGTTTTCTGATCACAATGATCTGTCTCTTAGCATATCCAGTTTTTTTTTTTAAATTAAAAAGGGCCTTTGGCAATCATGCATCATAGAGATTTTGGACACTTATGCTTCCTTAAAGATTGTCAACTTGTGTCCAGTTAAGTCACAACCTTTGATGTGTGACAATTTTGTTTTATATTTTGTTAAGTCTGAGCTATGGAGCTGTTTCCCACATCCATTAACTCTGCAGAAATCAACACATGTGCTCTTTTTCCCCTGAAGGTTTTGTCTGGATATGGGTTTAGTCTTCTTTTGAATTAGGTCTAGAGCAGAACTTAATCTAGAGTGTAGCTCTTGATTCTAAAGGGCAACTTTTTGGGTGTCTCCATTGGATCTTGGGATATTAATGAGGTATTAATTAGTGGTTGGCTAGAGTGAAATTTCTTTTTAATTTTAATTTTTTATTCATACATGTTTGGAGTATCTGATGATTACATTCATCATGGTGAGCTGGTACGTGTATATAGCACATCATAATTCTTTTTTATTAGGCTGAAATTTCAGTACCCTTTGGCACTTGCTTGTCCTCTTGCATTTTTTTCAGAAGAGCCAGTGACTAGAAAGCCTCATGCAGTCCTATCCTACGTAGACACAGCCTCCTCCACAGACTAGGACTTAAAAGGGAATCCCTACACCCTTGCCACCCACTTCCTTCATTTCAGAGTGCTCCTACTCTGGGTACCCTGCCCCACAGATTTAGACAATTTATCTTCCCCAATCTCCAACCCTTGCCCCTTAGCTACAGAAGACTGCCAAAGTCTACTGGGACTGCAGTTGCCCGTGTCATGGTCAAGAATTTGTCCCCAGAGAAGCAGAACAAGCATAATGTTCAGCGTAGGGTTGTTGCATCACAAAGATTTTAACCCTGCACTATTTATTGTCAAATGCCTAAACACTGTACCCTCATACCTTTGCCAGCTGTTATAGTGATTTAGAGAGAAAGGGCCAATCTCGTACAGTTACTTTAAACTTCCATAATAGGAGCAAATGCTACATTCTAGAATTATATTTTAAAAGAAACATGAAGCTATATTATGATGTGATTGATTTATAATGAGCCATAATTGCACACATTCAAAGTATACAGTTGGATGGATTTTTACAATTATGCACACAGTTCACACACACACACACACACACACACACACACACACAAAAAAAAAAAAAACTTTCACCAGAAATGATGATGAATATTTCTAACACCTCCAAAGTTACCTTATGTCTCTTTGCAATCCCTAATTTCTGTCCCTCCTTATCTTTAGCCAACCACTAATCTGCATAGCTGTCATTATAGTTTAGGTTGATTTCCAGTATTTTATATAGAAGGAATAATAGGGTATGTGCTTTTTATTCCTTTCAGTACAATAGTTTTGAGATTCACCCATGTTGTGGAAATTAGTAGTTTGTGATTTTTTTTTCATTTTTCAGTAGTATTCTCTTTAATGGAGGTGGGAAAATTTTCTTATCCACTCACCTGTTGATAGACTTTTGAGTTGTTTCTAGTTTATTATGAGGGGTGCGGGTGTAGCTCAATGACAGATTGTTGGTCTAGCATGCATGAGGCCCTGGGTTCCATCCCCATTACAGCCAGCAAACAAACAAGAAATGAACTTGCCATTAACTTACAAGAGTCAGTCTGGACTCTTTCACTACTTTTGGGTAAATATCAGGGGTAGAGCGACTATCGAATGAGGTATGTATTTAATTTTTAAACCGGTGCTGAATTTATGCATCTTGAAGTTTTGATAAATTGTATTTATTTTCATCATCATTCATCTTAAAATATTTTCTAGTTTTCGTTCCTTTTTTTAAACCAATGGTTCACTCAGAAGTATGTTAGTTAATTTTCACAGTTTTTCTAGTTGTCTTCCTATTTTTGAATTCTATTTGATTTCACACAGTGGTCACAGACATACACTATATGATTTTAATCCCTCAATCATGTGAAACTTGTTGAAACTTATTTCTTCACAGAGTATATTGTTTTGATAAATATTCCATGTGCACTTGAAAAGGATATAGCCTGCAAATATGGTATAGTGTTCTAAGTACGTTAGGTCAAATTGTTAATGCTACTAGTAGTTTTGTCTACTTATTTTGTCAGTTATTGAGAAAAAATTTGTAGACTCTGCAACTATGACAGTGCATTTCTCTGCTCCTCTTTTCAGTTCTTTCAACTTTTGTTTTGCTTTCCGTTTTTGGGATCAGTTCCCAGTATGCAGCTCAGACTAGCTGCAAACTCATGACGATCCTCTGCCTTAGCCTCCCAAGTGCTGGGATTATGGATATACATCATCATGCCTCGCTTAATTCTGTCAACTTTTGCTGTATGTGTTTTGAGGGTGCATTACTAAGTACATATAAACTTATGGTTCTTTTTTGTTGACTTTATCTTTTTTATTTTTTATTTTTTGGCTTTTTTTTGAGACAGGGTCTCACTAGGTAGTTCAGACTGGCCTTCAACTCACTATGGAGCCCAGGCTGGCCTCAAACTCACAGTTATCCTCCCGCCTCAGCCTCCCAAAAGCTGGGATTAAAGACATGCACCACCACGCCCAGATGATTTGATCTTTTCATTCCTTTGAAATGTCCCTCTTTATCTCTCAGAATTATGTTTTAACCTTAAAGTCAACTTTATGTAATATTAATAGAGCCATGGCAGCTTTAAGTTAGTATTTGAATGAGACATCTTTTTCCATTTTTAAATTTTAAACTATTTGTGTCTTTATATTCATGGTAGACTTGGATCTCTTTTATAGGCAATCTGACAGTCTTAGTGTTTTTTACTGGCGTGTTTAATCTATTTAATTTGTAACTGATGTATAGTAATCGGATTTAGTCTAATACTTTATTATTTTCTGTTTGTTCTGCCTGACTTCTCCTTAGTCACCCTTTTTTATCATTATTCCGTTGTATTTGCTACATTAGTTTTTGACATAATTTTATTCTTAGAATGCTTCCCTTAGAAATGAGGAAACACATTCTTAATTTATTACAGTGTATTAAACCACATCCTGAAAAATATAGTAATGTTAACTACATTTACCCTTTCATGCTTTGCTATTTTAAAAATGTATTTTACCTTGATATATTTTACATCATACATAACTTTATCATTACTTTACATGGTCATTAGTCTTTTATGTTTGCCTATATCTTTACCCTTTCAGGTGCTTTTTATTGATTTGTACTTTCATTTTCATTTAATAATTATTTTTGCTGTCTCTTTGAAGAACTTCCTTAAATATTTCTTATAAAACTGGTTCTCTGGCAATGTATTTACCTAAGCTTTGTTTCTTTCTTTTTTTTTTTTTTCTGGTGCCGGGAATTGAACTCAGGACCTTGCATAGGTACTTATGCCACTGAGCTAAATGTCTGGCCCAAGCTTTGTTGTCTTGAAAGTATTGATATTGCTTTCTTTTATTAGAGCTGTTTTCCCTCACATAACCTAGAATTTAAGGTTGTGAGCTATTGTTTGGCACTATTATAATAATATCTTCTGGCTTCAATAGCGTATGTTGCAAAATCAACTTTCATTCAGATAGCTTTTATCTCAAGGGTAATGTATATTTTTTTTGAACTACTTTAAAATTTAAACAGACTCAATGGGTAATGTATATATTTTTGAGCTACTTTAAAATTTTTTTCTCTTTCTTCTTTCTGTAAGCACTTTTGTTATAAAGCCCTTGATTATGGCTTTCTTTGTATTTCTGCTTGTATTTTGTTGATCTTCTAGAATTTATGTCTTTCAGCATATTTAAAATATAATAAGGATATTATTTCATCAAACTTTTCTATTTTATTTTTCTCTTTCAGTTGAGGAGAAATATTCCACTTCATCTCAAATGTTGTATATGTTATATCCTTTAATCATACTCTGACCTCTCATTCTGGTTTTTTTTTTTCACTCTATGTTTTAATTTGGTTATTTCTTCCAAACTGTCTTTCAGCTCACTATTATTTGTCTTCTGTTCTGCTCTAGTTTTTTCTAGAGAAACAAGTAACTTTTAGTTGTAGATATTGTACTCTGTAGTTCTAGAATGTTCATTTAACATGTCTATAAATTATAATTCTCTGCTGATATATTTTAACCTATGTTAAGCTTCTGCTTGGCATAACATATGCAATTATTTTGAAGACCTTGAATGCTGACTAATATTTGGCTCTCTTCTATGTCTACTTTTATTGATTATTTTTTCTCTTATCACAATTTTTTTCCCCTCCAACTTTTCATATGTGTAGTAATTTTTATTGAATGTTGGATTGTGTGTTGCACAAGCTTTATATTATAGTACTTTCCTCCAAAGTATGTAGAATTTTGTAATGGTAGGCATTTAAATACCTGTTGAGTCTGTTAAGATCTGGATTTAAATTTTTAAGAAGTGACTGACTTTCGTCTCCTCCCACCTTATTCTTGGAAAATAGCTCTCACCCTTTGTGCACACATGGACTTGGTGGAGTCTTGAGTGAGTGGGTGCTGCGTTCATTGTTCAGTTTGATGAGGTTAGAATTTTTAGATCTCAGCAATTTTTAGTTTTAAATTTTTTGTTTTTAGCCTCCCCCAAAAGCTGTCTGTGTTGAGGGGGTTGCTTCCTGTCTTTATAAGTATGTACCATTCAGTTTAAAATCCAAAGGTAATTTTTATGCAGAATTTTTTGGCCTTAATCTTTGGCTCTCTTTTAGCTGGAGTTTACCCATCAAATCCCAACATTCTTGGAAGATTTAGCAGATACGAACTCAGGTGTGTTTTCTCTTCTCTCCCTCCTTTTCCTCTTCTCATCCTCCTCCTCTTCCTCCTTCTTCAGAAACTGACTATGGACTTGGGCTCTATTTCTCTGTACTTTGATTGGAAAATGACTTCAGAAAGAAATCTAGAGTGGACTGTTATGGTTGATACATTGTGTCAACTTGGGGAGTCCAGAGGTTTGGCTGAGTGACTCAGCAGGAAGCCAGAGTGCTTATTTTGTATACATCCTGAGCCTGTGGAAGAGGAAGGTGTGGAAAATATGTGAGTGCTACCTGTCCCCTGGGTGGGGGTAGCCTGTTTACAATGGCTGCTTCCCCGCCATTCCTCCCTTTTGCTCTGGGTATTTTTGCTGTGTTTTGAGCCATGAACATTTTCCCTTCTGCCATGTGCCACTCTGCCTCTGAACCAGCCAAGTATGGACTGAAACTTCCACAAACTGTAAGTTAAATAAACCTTTCGTTCCTTAACTTTCGGCACTGGGTAATGTCTCAGCAACCAGAGAAAAGTAACCAAGACATGGATGCTGGGCTCATCTAATGTATTTCTCCTCTCAAGAATTGTACCCATGAGCTAATTGCTATGTATTACCTTGCAACAGTTGTTTTATGTATCTCATCCAGTCCTATAGTTCTTACTTAGTGGTGTGAAATTAAGTCTGATACAAGCTACTTTATTGTAGCTTGAAATGGAATTGTTAAAAAATCAATAATAAATGTGGATTTTTTGGTGACAAGCTCTTTATATTAAAATTATTGGTCTATTTCTTCGTTTTCAAAATCCATCAAACATGTCTTAAAGACTGTCTTTACAGTCTTTATTGTAATCATCATACTTATTTAATCAGACTTCCAGCAAACTTTAAATAAAAATTTAAGCAATTAAATGAACTAAGGTCAACATTAAGAGAGAAATTTCCAATGCAAATGCATCTCCCAATAAAATTTACTGCCTTAGAATTCTTTCTCCTTCCTTCATAAGGGTATAAATTTGCTCCTCCCAAAGGTTAAGGGTATAAATTTGCTCCTCCCAAAGGTAGTTCTCAGATTGTGCTCACTGATATAAGCACTTGCAACTCTTGCCTTGGTACACATGTATCAGTTTTTGAAGGGAAGATGGGCAGGAGGAATCCTAAGCATTTAGTAAAGTGATGCGTATCCTCCCATGCTGCCTACATCATGGTGTATGAAAGGGATTTTTCTAAATATATAGCTTTGTTAGAACATCATGATGCTTTACGATGACTCCCCCCCGCCCCATGATGTTTTCTAGGCCTGCAAGCATTCCAGATGTTTCCTCTGACATCTGAATATTTTTCTTTTCTTGCCCCACACTATTTCTGCATAATCATGCATATGTACCCTTGTAAAAGGGACTGCCAAATTTTGGAACCTAGAAGAGAGAACTAAGTAACAGCATTGCAAACAGTTGATGAAGTACAGCAGTGTCAATTAGAGAAAGCAGGCCCTCTACCTATAAACTTGGAGCACTCCGTTTAGAAAGCAATTCAGTGGGCTCTGCCAAAGAGACAAGTGCAATAAATCAACGAAAAAGCATAGCAAAGTGTCAAAACACAATTAGGTTTCTCTCATATTCCACAATGATTGTGAGGGGACCTTGTGCAAATCAAGAAACCTTTCTGTACTGTGTTTTAAATCACCTCAATGGTGAAAGTAATGTTATAAAGGTTAATATGCACATATAATTATGATTAAAATATGCTATTTCTTTGTATTTACAAAGTAAAGCATTTTATCAGATTATTGCCACAGAAACACAGTGAAACAACCCAAATATTTTATGAAAACAATTTATTTTGGTTTATCTTCTCTGTTTCTATCTGTACAGTATAGCATAGAAATAGTCAGCCTTCTTTGCCTGTGAAATTGTGCCTTCTTCTGCCTACAGTGAAAACCAATCTGAGCATAGAATATTTTGATTAGAGAAGTGTTTCTTCTAATTTAAAAGGTCAGTGGGATAGTTTTCTAGTTGGGGAGATGTTAAGATAGTGTTCTTTATGGCTTCGAAAATGAGATATTTTATATAATGTCTTCTTGCAACTTCAACCTTATTTTTCATCTTGCACTGTTATGGATAAAAATTGTCATTAACATTTTACACACATATACATACATATACATATGCATATAGGTACTTTCACATGGAAAGATAAGTATTTTGTTAGTCTGCTTTGTATTTTGTAATATATTGTGTATGTATAATGTTATATATGTACAGACATAATTATACACACATTTATATTTAAATACTTGAGTTTGAGATGTTATCACTTCGGCTAAATTAATAAATTTGGGAAGAATAAATTTTTTTAGGTTTTTCCTTTTTTTAATTAGTGCATGTTTGCACTACATAACATTTACATTTCTTGTGTTGGAGTTGGTTCAAGTATATAATACATTTTAATTCTTTTTTCATCCCTTTTACTCACCTCCCTTTCTCTCTTGATCTCCTTCCCATTTGAAAAAGATCTGGCTCCCTACTTTTATTTTGTTCTCCATTTATAATTTGGTATTCTCATAGGGGAGAAACGAATATTTCTCATTAGCACAGTATCACAGTTCTGGTAAATTTTTGAAATAGTAGAAAATCCAAATCTATCTCCTTATTTTACTGTAACCATCTTGGAAACATAAAAATAATCCTTTCTAATGCCAAAATGCATTGGTTAAGATTTGCGTTATCCTCAGACCATATTCATCCCCAAAAGATGGTTTCTAGAAGATAAATTGTGCAAACTTACTTTATGACTTCTTGGTTTCTGGCTGTTATGGTTTATACATTGTGTCAACTTGGGGAGTGTAGAGGTTTCACTGAGTGACTCAGCAGGAAGCCAAGATGCTTACCTTGTGTGCATCCTGAGCCTGTGGAAGAGGAAGGCATGGAGACTGTGTGAGAGCTACATGCCCCCTAGATGGGGGTAGGCTGTTTACAAGGTAAGGGAGAAAAAGAGGCTGCTTGCAGCCATTCCCCTCTTTTGCTGGTTGTCTTTGCTGTGCTCTGCTACCATGAACGTTTGCCCTCTGCCATGGGCCACTCTGCCTCTGAACCAGCCAAGTATGGACTGAAGCCTCCACAAACTGTAAGCTAAATAAACCTTTCCTTCCTTCATTTTGGGCGTTGGGTATTTTGTCTCAGCAATGACAGAAAAGTAACCAAGACAAAGGCAGAGCGGGACTTCTGAAAAGTGGTTGGTATGCATGATGTACTCTTATTTCTCTGCCACTCTTTTATTAATATTGGACTATCATATATTTTAGTTCAGCATCCCTCTTATATTATTACAAACCAGGAGGAAAGGCATAGAACATAAGAGTTTTAGAAGGACGAGATGAGCAAACAAATGCTTAACTATAAATAGTGATTGACATGTAGGAATAAAGGATTGCTTTCTCCTCACATGAAAACCAGTGAGCTACTGAGGATTACCCATTTGCACATGTCAAAATCAAAGGATGGGTCCTACATAAGAGGATTCTGTTTGGAGCAGTTGTCTGTGATAATACAATATGCACTATGCTAAAAAAATGGGTAAAAATTCCAAAATGTGATCTGCCTTTCTTGATCTGGAGAAGTCCAGATTGTCTAAATACACTGGGAGAAGAGAAGCATCTCAGGAATGGTGGAGAAATAGCCTTAAATCTTTTCTCCCACAAGCACAGTGAGAACACAGATAAAAATTGTCAAAATTAACTTTTTCAGAACTTTGCAAATTGATCAAGGCCTGTGACAAGTAAGGAGTGTGTTTACTAAATAAAACCAGGCAAATCTTAGTGCGGTATTTTTTCTTGTCTAATTTTGATCTTCATCCCAGTTCCACAATGACCTTGAAATCCAACAGCCTCCCAATCATGATATACATGATACAAGCACCGTAGTGGCCACCAGAGAGGACAAAGTGGTGCTGGAGCATCCTGAAAATCCCTGTTTGTGGGAAGTATCCTTATTTGACTTGTCTGGTGGCTGTAAACCTGCACCCCTGGTTTGTCTTTATTTGACCGCAGGCAGAAGGCACTCAGCAGACAGCCTTCTTCCTGGGGCACCTGTCAAAAAACTTCTGGAGGCAATTGTTTAACATTGTAGCTGCCTAAGGCGGTGTCTTAACCTGTTCAGGGTACTAGAGTAAAGATACCCATATATTGGGTGGCTTATACACAATGAAAATTTATTTTTTTCCCAGTTCTGGTGTGTTCAACATCAAGACATCAATGGATTCAGGGCCTGGTGAAGCCCTGCTTACCTATTCAATGGAGGCCCCCATTTTCACTGTATCCTTTGTCCTTTTTTAAGGACACTCTTTGCATTTATGAAGGCTCCTCCTTCATGAATCACCCCTCAAGACCTCATCTTTTAATATGGTCACCATTACAGCAAATAAATTTGGAGTGAACATAGACATTGGCAGAAACCAAAGATGGCTAAAAACAATGAGAACAAATAGCTTGGGGAATAAGCTGTTGCTGGAAAGCTTTGAAAAGCTGTGCCATATTCCTGGAAGCCTAGAAAGCTATACGTACGAGCAAGTCTGTGTTCATAGCTGAGCAAGAGCTGAGAAGACCCTAAGCAACTTTAGCTGACCTTGAGTTCTGTACTAGCGGGAGGTAAAGGCCAAGCGCAGTTTAACATTGCCAGAACTGTGAATACATTATGCTCCAAAGTGTGCACAAAGCTTGCAGAATAAGCTGGGAGACTTATTTATTGGTTCAATACTTTAAGAAATATATATGTCCAATAGTGTGTGTGTGGGTGACAGATTTCTAGAGTTGCCATATTATTTTATTTTTATTCAATTTTTGTTTTTGAAACAGGGTCTCACTATGTAGCCCAGACTGGCCTCGAACTCACTGTGTAGCCCAGACTGGCCTCGAACTCACTGTGTAGCCCAGACTGGCCTCGAACTCACTGTGTAGCCCAGACTGGCCTCGAACTCACTGTGTAGCCCAGAC
>PVLD010012899.1:0-17631 GCA_004027595.1 Dinomys branickii | reverse complement strand
GAAAGAGTGAGGCTACTACACTGGGGCAAAGTGTCAAGAGACATCTCTGGGACACCTTGCAGTATAACAACTCTCACATAATGAGAGTGCTAAAGGAGAGAAAGAAAAACAGTCAGAAAAAATGTTGCAAGAAATTGTGGCTGAATATTGCCCAAATTACATGAACACATTAATCTACACATCCATAAAACTCAATAAACTGTAAGCAAGCTACGCATGTTTCATAGTATAACTGTCCAAATCCAAAGCCAGTTGTACAAGTAAAAAAATCAATTGTCTTTCTACATGTTTAAAATGAACAATCCAAAATTAAAACAAAACTAAGATAACAATTCCGCCTTTCAAAAGAACTACAAATGGGCAATAAGTATACGGGAAAAAATGTTCGGTATCTTAGGCCATCAGAAAAATGCAAATAAAATCAACACTGAGATTCCATCTTGCGCTAGTAAGAATGGCTATTAGCAAGGACTCAAAACAACAATTGGTAGCAAGGCTATGGGGAAAAAGGAACCCTTTCACGTTGATAGCAATGTAAACTAGTACAACCACTATTACAAAAAAGAAAATTCCATTTGAAACAGTATAAAACTACTTAAAATAAATTTATCAAATAAGTGTTAAGCCTTGGGCAATGAAAACTGTGAAACATCATTGAAGGAAATAAAACAAAACCTACAGATGAAAGGGATCCTATGTTCATGAACTGAAACCTAATATTAAGAGGGCAATACTTTCCAGACTGAGCTAAAGATTTAGATCAATGCTTTAAAAATTCCAGCTTCTTTTCTTTCTTTTTTTCTGTGTGTAGTATTGAAAAGCTGATCCTAACATTCATTTGAAAAATTGCAAGAGACCCAGAAAACCCAAAATAGTCTTGAAAAAGAAAACAAAATAGGAGGTTTTCTATTTCTTTTCTATTTCCTGATTTCAAAAATTCCCCTAGCCTCAAAAAAATTGTAGAATAGAAGGTGCCCAGCCCATCTGCCCTCAATGAAAAAAAAAATATTTAGCAGCTGTGTACAGGTTATGAGAAAAGCCTCAACACCCATCAGTGGAAGAGTACATGAGGGAAATGTGCTGGATACACACACACACATACACACACACACAAAATGAAGTATTATTCAGCTTTAGAAAATAAGGAAACCCTGTCTGTCATCTGTGACAACATGAATAAACTTGAAGGAGACAGTGCAAAGTGAAATATACTAGATACATAAAGATAAATACTACTCCCTTACAAAAAACTTGAAATTTGCAAAAAGTCTCTAAAAAACTTGAATTTGCAAAAGCAGAGAATACTCTTGTGGTTGTTTGGGCCTGGGGGTGTAAGAAATGGGGAGATGTTGTCAAATGTTACAAAATTTAGTTCTGCAGGATAAGTAAAAATCTAGACATGTCCCCTACAGCATGGTGACTGTAGTTAATAACACAGTGTTATATAACTGAAATTTGCTAAGAGATTAGACCTTATATGTTCTTAGGACACACACATGCACACATAAACACAGAGGTGACTTTTTGGCTTGATTACGGTGATCATTTCACAATGTATGTGTGTATTAAAACATTATTTTATGTATCTTAACTATACACAATTTTTATTTCTCAATAAAGCTGGAAAAACATACTACAAAGCTGTGGTAATCAAGACAGTGTGGCACTAGCATTAAGCTAGGTATACATGTCAGATTAGGATTGAAAATCCAAAAGTAAATCTGTATATTTTGACAAGTGGGCTAAGAAGATTAAATAAGAAAGGATTGTATTTTCATCAGTTGTGCTGACTTGATATCTGTCCACATGCCAAAAAAAGGGAGTTGGATTCCTATCTCAAGACATATGCAAAAATGAACCCGAAATGTGTTAGTTCTATGACAGGCAAAAATATAAAACTCTTGGAAGAAGACATAGGAGAAAATCTTCATGATCCTCAATGGTTTCTTAGACACGATGCCATATGTATAAGCACCAAAAATATACAGATAAATTGGAATTATCAAAATTTGAAACTTTTGTGCTTTGAAGTACATAAGAGAATAAAAATGCAACTCACAGAGTGGAAATAATATTTGCAGATAATATGTTTATAAGACTTTACATTCAAAATACATAGAGGCCTTACAGTTCAACAATAAAATGGCAAGTAACACAATTTTTAAAATAGGCAAGCAATTTAGACATATCTACAAAGCACATAAAAAGATGCTCAACACCATTATCAAGGATTTACAAATTAAAACCACAGTGAGATGACAGATATACAAACTAAAAAATTTTAGCAAGAATGAGGGCAACTCATCCATTGTAGCCACTTTAGATCAGTTTGGTGGTTCTTTAAAAAGTTAACAATAAGATCCAGAAATTCCGTTCCTAATTATATACTCAAGAGAATTAAAAATATGAGTTCTCAGAAAAACCTGCAATGAATGTTCTTAGCTGTATTATTTGTAATAGTCAAAAAGTAGAAATGATCCACATCTATTTCCAGTAATAGATAAATATATATCTTATCTATATAAGAATATTATAAAGAAATAAAATGGAATGATAAATGTATCTTTATATAAGGGAACATAATAAGGCAATAATATGGTATGAAGTGCTTCATGTTACAATATGGATGTTACGTGCTATAACATGGATGAATATTAAATATATTTTGCTAAGGAAAAGAAGACATAAAATGTCACATATAGTATGATTCTATTTATTTGGGATTCTATCTACATGAATCTATTTCTATTTCCATCTATGAAATATGCTGAAAAAGATAAATCTAAGGAGACAGAAAGTAGATTAGTAATTACAAGGAGTTGGCAAGTGGGCATATAGGGACTGATAGCTAGTGGATTGAGGCTTTCTTTTTGGGTGAAGAAAATATTCTGAAATTTGATAATGATGATGACTGCCCAACTTTGTGAATGTGCTAGAAACAACTGTACACCTTAAAGGGATTATCCCTTTAAGTTTATATATATATCCCTGTAAGTTTATATACATATAAACTTGAATGTGACATTTACAGTAATATCCTTATGGATGCTATTTGGAAGAGGCGTTAAGCATAATGTACCAATAAAAACTACCAACTACCAACCAAATAAGGTGACTCAAATAAAGAAGTACAAGTGTTTATATAGAAGCTTGTACTGTCCTTATGGTACCGTGTAGATGGTAATCCTTTTTAGAATGGTGCTACCATTACTGACAGAATTTCTTGCCCTCCTTAGTTTAGTTTTAGGGACTTCTCTCGGAGCCAGTTAGGTGTTCTTTAGATCTTTCTAAGTACTGTCTAACACCTAATCAAGGGTAGATTTGTTTTTCTACAAGCAGCTAGAATTATTCATAGCCAAGTTTAATAAATAAAGTGAGATATTAAACTGATTGAGTTGATAATATCTTATGTTAAAAATAAAGCAACATGGCTTTTAAAAACATGCATTACAACCCAGCATGGGGGCAATGTCTGTGATCTCAGCACTCAGGAGACTGATGCGGGATTGCTATGAGTTCAAGGCCAGTCTAGGCTACATAGTGAGTTCAAGGCCAGCCTGAACCATGTAGCAAGACATTGCCTCAAACAACCATGTATTACAACACAACTCTTAAGATTTTAGTAGATCAAACTCGTTCTAAGTCTCTGATGCATTAGGAATATAACTTTCCTTAAACAGACACCATCGCATAGATACTGTGATCATCAACAGTGCTGTCAGACTACACAGGTTCAAATCCTAGCTATAAATTTTACTGGCCAGAAGAAAAACATTTGTTAGCATTTCTTTAATATTACCCTGCTGCAAGGAAAGTCCATAACAGAAGTGCCAAAAATGTTTTGTGTATTGCTGTCATTTAGGGAATAAGTGAACAGCTTGTTATGGTAACTACTCTGATAGTTTCTATTATCATATATAGATTCTAGTAGGTTTCTATAGATACTTTCTGGTTGTACTTTTATATAGTCATTGAGTTTTAGAGATGGAGCGGATCTTACAAATCTTATAATAAAAGTGAGATATTTAGCCAGGGGTGGTGGCATATACCTGTAATCCCAGCATTTGGGAGGGTGAGGCAGGAGGATCTTTGTGAGTTAGAGACCAGCCTGGGCTACAGAGTGAGCTCAAGGCCAGCCTGAACTGCATAGTGAGACCCTCTCTCAAAAAGACAAAAAAAAAGTGAGATATTGAACACTGATCATTCCTTGATACTCCTGGTCACTTATTTAGTGAGTGGTAACAATTAAAAGGTAAGGACAGTTAGAGTCAGATATGTGGGTTGTGTGGGTTTTGTATTCATTCTCCACATTCTTCAAATCATTTACATTAGGCTACACTTTAGCTCAAATTTCTAGCTTTCCACTTTAGTGTGATTTCTCTAACATATTTCTGCTATGCATTGAAATGTTTCATTTTCTTTTGCTTAACATCATAATGTGTCATGCTCAAGACTGATCTAATATGTCTTTGTTCTGTGGAACTGTGGATACCTACTTACTTTTGTCCATTTGATTGTTTTCATTTTTGACAATGTACTTCTCCTAAAATTACTTGCTAGGGTGATAAAAAAACAAAACAAAACAAAACAAAAAAACCTCTGTTGATTGTCCAGGCCTTTTCTGGTTAGCTTACAGTATCATTAAAATTTCAAATCCAAGTTAATTTTAATGAAAAAATACACACCATATATAATGCTCTTTGTGATGATGAGGCCAGGCACTGTTCTCAATTAAGATTTCCAGATTTAACAAATACAAATACAGAATTTCCAGATAAATTCGAGTTTCAGATAAAGAAAAATAAGCCAACTATTGTAGAGGCCATACTTATACTGAAACTAAGTATTCCTTGCTTTTCTGAAATTCAAATTTTACTAGGTATACTTTATCTGGCAACCCTAATCCAGGTACTTAGGGTATATATCTGAATGGAAGATTTGAGTACTCACAGAAACTATGCCTCAGAGGAAAGTGTTGGACGAGACAATAAACATAGTGACTAAGTTATACACTATGTTAGAAGAAAAATGCTTTAGAGAAAGAAAAGATGGTAGGATCTTGTAACATGGGAGAATAGATATGCAGGGGTGCAGATCTGCAGGTGTGGGTAGTTGTTGAGGCAAATCGCATTGGAAGGTAAGATTTGAACAAAAAATCAAGGACTCTTCCACTAAGAGAAGAGTGTTCTGGGATAAGGGACAGTCTCTGGAATAAAGAATAATAGTGAGACCAGGTGGCCATAGAACAGTGAAGGAAAGTGGGAGTAGAAGGAGAAAAGTGAGAACCCAGGCCACAGAGCCACAGGAACCATAAAGAGACTTCAGAGCTACCACAGAATTTTGAGCAGAGATGTGACATGACCTATCTTGTTAAAGGATCTCCCTAGCTGCTGTGTGAAATGAACCATAGGGTGGCAAATATGGAAACCAAGAGACCATTAAGAAGTGATCACAGTTGTCCAGGAGGGAGGTGATGGGGCTCAGACTATGGTGGTAGCAGTCAAAGTGTGGGAAATGGTGAGATTCAGGAGTATATTAAGGCTGGACAAATAGGATTTCCTAAAAATGGAAAATGGAATGTGAAAGGATTTAAGGGTGCTATCAAAGATTTTATTCAAGAAAGTAATTCATGAATGGTATCATTGTAATTTCTTTTTTCTTAGAAACTGGCCAAGTTATGGATTACAAATAAATAAAAGGTTCATCTGGTGTTATTAATTTAGTTGTACTATTTCCTGACAAAATGTTTGTTTTTGTGTAGCTGCACCTTAGATATAAGAAACACACAGAGAAAAAGTCTGTCTTTTCTACTCTTCCCTTGGACTTTCCTTGTTGATGTATCACAAGTTGTAGGGCACAAAGTCGGGCCTGTTCCGAGGATTTTAGTAGAGCCCCCAGAACGAAGAGTAATATACTGGTTGTGTCAAGTGCCAAGTAATGATTAGTCTTATCATGAAATGCCCCAACCTTCAGGCAGTGGGTATTTCTTAAAAAGCTATGGATTGAAAGCTCTAAGAACTGATTGTGATTACCCTCAGGTGTCATTTAAATAATATATTACCATACATCTATGGCCACAAATTAGAGCATGACCTACCGCTTCTTTAGAGTAACTAAAGACAACCAAAGAGCATAACACCCTATGAATAGATTTTCACAGACATTTTATTTGACTCCACCTGTTAAGATAAAGAGTAGAGCAGACAGCTTGCCAGCTCACCAAATGTTACCAAGCCCTGAATGCTTCAGCCTCCACATAATTATATCCTTTTCATTTATTGATAAACACCATATGCCTGTTATGTTGGAGACCAGAGAAAGTCAAGAAGTCAGGCATTAGACTCTACTACAAAGCCTATCTGACGATGCTCCCCTTTGTTGACTCTGGCTAAGACTGCCCTTTGGAGGGCTTCCCTTTCTGAGAGTTCACACCGGGTACTCAACTCAAACCACCTATCTTGGGTATCAGGCCCACTGGTGCCTTCACTGATGTGCAACTCTCTTCTCTCAATTGTTGACCCTGATGTAGGGGCCAAGATGCAGATCAGATTTTTAAAAGAAAAGAATTAAAGTTATTTATAATTAGCTCAGAAATATATAAACTGGCCTTCAGGCATTTCACTCTTTGCAATTACACAGACTAAATTTAAGGTTGATTTGCATCTTCTAAGTCTTCATAAGCTAGGGAGGAGGGAGTCTTATCTGGTGACACAGATGGCAGGGTGATGCTATTTTGGGATTAAAACGAAAATATATTGTAGCATTTCTAGTAAAACAAAACGAACCAAATATCAACCAAGAGCTTGTTTTTCATAAATTCATAGGAATGCACAGGATAATGGTGATGATGATAGGAAAAAGCAACAATTATAATATTAATAACTGATTGGATTTTCAATATGTGTCTCTGTGCTCCAGGCACCCCATATGTATTAAATCTTTGAATCCTCCTAGCCATTGTATAAGCTGAGAATTATTACTCTCATTTTATAAGTAATGCAATTGATGTTTAAGGAGGATAAGTGACTTGCTCATGGTCACGAAGCCCGTAAGTGGCAGAGCTGAGATTTAAAGCCTCATTCCAGAACATCAACCGCTACATGGTTCCAAACAGAAGATAATGCAACTGCGTAGGTTGATAGAAAGGGAAATACCTAGGAATAGGAGCACAGAAGAAACTCAGAGTTGGAGTCAAAAGAAGAAATTGAAGAAGCAGAGCTACAAGGTGATACCTGAGTGAAATGCAGAGTGTAAGGCCTGGGCGGGACATTAATGCTCACGTGGGAACAGGATGCACGCACTTGGACCTGCTTGAAGGGAAGCTTGCAGTGAGGCCCATAATGAAAGCTAGGGGTACTGTAGTTTTGGTTGTGTGTGAAAAGGAGCAGGAAGACTTTGTTCAACAACCAGAAAGCTGAAAGGAAGCACTGCTCAACCATTCAAAAGGCTGTCATTTTCTTGGAGCAGTAGCCAAGAAAGCCATTTGCAAGTATGTGAGAGTATCTAAATAAAGAAGAAAGTTACCTCTCAAATCTGTGTTAGCGCAGGTATGAAGTCCACATTTTCATTTATGCCTACAGTATACATAAACTTGAAGCTTAGGAATTAACATAAATATGAGTCCATAGTGAAAATGGACTTTTTGCAGAAGAAAATACCAAAAAAAAAAGTTGTATGGGCACAATTCCACCACTCAGAGAAATGCCCGTCCTGGAGCGGAGAAAGGAGACCGCTGTGAATGACCAGTAGTTATAGACTATACTGGGAAAAGAAACAATGGGAAATGAATCAACAGAAAAAACAAGTAGTAATGCATACCCTGGACACAAGAGATCATCAGGAAAACATTACAAGTAGGTTTAAAGTTATTTAAATAGTTAGGGGCCATAGGTGACAGAGTGCTTATCTAGCATGTGTAAGGCCCTGAATATGGGCACCAGCACCAGAAAAAATAAAATAAAATTATTAAAGGAACAAAAGGAAGAACAAAAAGTATATTGAGAGACGATCTACTATAAAAGGTGGATTTTTAAAAGAACCTAGTAGAACTCTGGAAAAAAAAGAAAAAAAAATGCAACAGGTAAATAAACAGAGTATTTGATTCAGGTGAAGGGAGAAAGTGTTCTGAAAGATAGAGCTGAGAAATTCACCCAGGCAAAACAAGGTTCAGGGGCGGGGAGAGAATTATACCAGAGATAAATACATGAAAAATGAAAGAAGAAATTCAGAAGACCCAATGATAGTTAGTGAGAGTTCCAGATAAGAGAAACACCGTTTGAAGAGAGGCAGTACAGGAAGAGACCATGGATGAATTTTCCCAAATCAAAGAAAAATGTGCAAGAGCACAGCAATTCACAGCCGGAACAGAAGCATGTCCACTCTGAGATGCATCCGAGGGATGCTGTAGCACACCAAAGGAAAACAGACATTTCTGAGAACAGGAGGTAAAGGTCGAGCATGTTAGAATAGAATTCTTTCTGCTGTAATTTCTGTGAGGCCCATCAAACCAAGTGCAACACACTAGGGAATGAGCACTGCTGTACTGCAGAGAATGAGACTCAGACCGTGACACAGCCCAAGTCAGTTTCCTGAGTTTAAGGCTTGAGCTGAAGAAGCCCGGAGAGCATTTCCCAGGTAAAAGTAAGGACCACGGCATTGTCCGTCTCTTTACTTCCGAACATGTATGTGTGGGTAGAAAGCACTCATTGATGTCAAAGGGACCTGCTTTCCTTGGAGAATCTGGTGGTGTTCTCTAGGATTTGAACAAACATAGGGACTAATTTTTTTATGCAATCTCAAGAAATCTTGAGTAAAAAACTTCCATAGTAACTGCTAGCAGGGGCCAGGCAGGATAAGACCGGTAGTTGTCCTGGATAATATGTATTGTTTCCTAATAGATAAATTGACTCTGCAGATTCTTGAATTGGTGCCATCCGAAAGGAAGCCTGCCCACCGTGGAGGCCTGCCAGTGTGAGGTGAACCGGTCAGTGAAAGACTGAAGGTCAAAGCATGCAGACAGCAGGTGAGAGGGGGTTGCATAAGCTAACTAGGGTATTTGTAAACCACAAAGTTCAGTCTCACCAGGGGACTAAAAAACCGAAGTTATCTCCAAGTGGAAGAATCAGCACTAAAATCCACAATTCCTAGAAAGAATGCAAAGCAGATCATGACATTATTAACAAAAGAGACATTTCCTGTCAGCCCGCGTTTCTTTCCCAAAATGCTAGAACTAACCTCCCCAGCTCAACTCTCTTCAGGAGACCCAGACATTGACTTTTTCAAGGAACAGGGGCAAGCATTACAGAGGCATAGGAGGGAAGAAGGCAGAGAAGTAATCACTCCTCTGTTTGCAGGCTTCGACTGTGAAGCAGGCCCTAGTTGAAGGACTTTAAATGAATTTCCAATGGTTTACTAGAACATAAGAATGTTTTATTTACTAAAATGAAAGTTCCTACTATTCTAATTAACCCTATCGGAAACTCTAGCACTCTAGGAGGTTAAGGCAGGAGAACCACAAGTTCAAGTCCAGCCTGGGGAACTTAGTGTCTTAGCGAGAGCTTGTCTCAGTATAAGTAATTTTTTAAAAAGGTAGGGGATGTAGTTCAGTGAGAAGGCCCTGGGTTCAATCCTCAGTAATTAAAAAGAAAGGAAAGATAGATGATAGATAGATAGTTTTACTGTTTCCAACATCATACAGGGAGTCCTAGCTAATGTAAAAGATAAGTAAAGGATATAAAAGGAATATAGATTGAGAGGAAAGAAATTAAATTTTCTTTGCAGATCATGTGATTGTCTGTGTGGAATATATGAAAAATACTGACCCCCAAACTCATACAACTAATGAGATTGTCCTAAGGTGGCAGGACACAAAGTTAATATACAAAATTCAATCGTTTCCTATAAATCAGTAATGAATAAGTAGAACTTGCAGGTGGAAACACAGTACCGTTTACTTTAGGTCCTCCTAAAGTGGAGTGCTGAAATATAAATCTAACAAAAAATATGAGTAAGATGGGGAAAAATTACTAAACTCTGATGAATGACATTAAGATCAATGGAGAAATATTCTATATTCGTAAGTAAGAAGACTAAACATTTTCATCATGTCAGTTCTCAACCTGGGGTACAGATTTAATGATTATTTCTTGTTGCTGTCTTCAAAGTAGCTGCTCAGATTACCAGATGTAGGTATGTCAACTTAGTTTTGACAAAAGAACAAAAAAATACCCTAGACTAGGATTGTATGTTCAACAAATGATGTTAGCTAAACATCCACAGGAAAGAAAAAACAGAATGTACATGCACACTGTTATGGTTGATACACTGTGTCAATGTGGGGAGTCTAGAGGTTTGGCTGAGTGACTCAGCAGGAAGCCAGGGTGCTTACTTTGTATACATCCTGAGCCTGTGGAAGAGGAGGGCATGGAGACTGTGTGAGAGTGACATGCCCCCTGGGTGGGGGTAGGCTGTTTACAATGGAAGGTAGAAAAAGAGGCTGCTTTGCTGCCATTCCTCCCTTTTGTTCTGTTGTTTTTGCTATGCTCTGCTGCCATGAACTGTTGCCCTCTGCCATGTGTCATTCTGCCTCAGAACCAGCCAAGTATGGACTGAAACTTCCACAAACTGTAAGCTAGATAAACCTTTCCTTCCTTCATTTTGGGCATTGGGTATTTTGTCTCAGCAACGAGAGAAAAGTAACCAAGACACAGACCTTACACCGCTCCAAAAAAATAACAAAATGAATCATAGACGTCAACGTAAAAATGGAAACTACAGAACTCCTTGAAGATAATATAAGAAAAAACTTACGTTGGGCATGGCAATGGCTTCCCATAAACAATACCAAGGCATGAACCATGAAATAAATATTTAATAAACTGTTCATTAAAATTAAAAAACTGCTCCATGAAATACAATATCAAGTGAGAAGACAATCCACAGAATGAGAGAAAATATTTACAAAAGATACACCTCAAACAAGGTTGTTATCCAAAATAAGCAAAGAACTCTTCATAGTAAACAACAAGAAATGACTCAATTTTAAAAATGGGCCAAAGATGTTATGGGACACCTTTCCCAAGAAAATACACAAATGGCAGATAAGCATATGCATAGCTTTTCCACACCATATGTCATCAGGGAAATTCAGATTAAATAAAACAGGATGACCAAACTCCAGAACACTAATAACACCAAGTACTTGTTTTGATGGGGAATAACAGGGACTCTTGTTGATTGCTGGTGGGAATTCAAAATGATAGGGCCACTTTGGAAGATAGTCTTATAAAACCAAATGTACTGTTAACATACAATTTAGTAACTGTACTTAGTAACTACCCAAAGGAACTGAAGACTTAAAAAAAGACCCAAAATGGAATTATAGCAGCTTTATTCATAATTGTGACATCTTAGGAGCAACCAAGATGTCTGTCAGCAGGTAAGTGAGTAAACTCAATATATCCAGGCTATGGAATGTTATTCAGGACTAAAAAAAAGACACTATGAAGCCATTAAAAGATATGGAAGAAACTTAAATGCATTTTAGTATGTGAAAGAAGCCAATCTGAAAAGACTACATATTTTGAGATTACTACTTTTCTTGAAATGGCAACAGCAGAGAGATAGTAAAAAGATCAGTGGTTGTCAGGGGCCAGAAGAGTAAGATAAATAGGCAAAGCACAGAGGATTTGAAAGTATTTTGCATGATGGTGTCATGGTGGATGTATGTCATTATACATCTGTCCAAACCTACAAAACATAGAACTCGAAGTGTGAACCCAAATGCCAACTATGGACTACAGTTATAATGATGTGTCAAAGTAGGTCCAGAAGTTGTGGCAAATGTCCCTCATGGTGGGAGGTGTCAAAAATGAGGAGGGGATGGATATGTGGGGGTAGGAAGTATAAGAGAAATCTCTGTAGCTTTGCTCAGTTTTTCTGTAGTGAATAAGAAAACAAGTGGCCGTCTTTTGTGTCATTACTAGGTATTATGTAATTGTTTGTCTACACTAGTACTGCACCAACACATGAGTAATGTGTTTATCTAAGACATTACAGTGGCTACGATGTCACCAGGCAATAGGGCTTTCTTAGCTCCATTATAATCTTGTGGGACCATCATGGCCCATTTGGCTTTCCTTAACGGCAATGTCATCGTGCAGCTTGTGGCTGTGTTTAACTCATTGTTAATGGCTTTTGTGCCCTATTTTGCTAATGTCTGCTCTTAAGGGGTTTTCTTTCTTCTATTTCAATTTCATTTACTCGCCTCTTTTTTCTGAGTTTTTATGTTGAGCAGTTATATAATCAAATTTCAATCCTTTTCTATTAAGTGCATCTAAGATTATGAACTTTCCTTTAAATTCTATTTTACATTAATATTAGAAATTACACGTATTTATATATGCAGTCCTCACTGTATTTTAGTTTGAAACATCTTTCTGTTTTATGATTGATTTCTTTGGGGGCCAATTATTTAAAAATTATTATTTTTTCTTACAAACAGTGGGCACAGAGAATGATTGGCTATTTTTGTTCTTGAATTATATTTTTTAATGCACTGTGATCACTCTGTTTTATATTAATTCTCTGCTATTTGTTGAGACTTACGTTATAGTCTAGGATGTTACTTTCCTGGTATGGTAAACCTTCTCTATGTGTGTTTGAAAAGGATATTTATTTATTTTTTTGTTGAATGTATGATTTGGAGGAACACATTTCTAATAGGTGTGAATGTACCTTGAAGTTACTTTAGCTTTAGTAGATACTGCCAATTTTCCAGTGTGACTGTATCAGTTTACACTTCCATGCACAGTGCATGAGAGTTTCAGTACCTCCACATCCTCACCAACGTTGATATTATTAACCTTTCATGTTATTATCCATTTGGTGGATGAATAGTGACTGCCTTTATGACTTTAAATTTTATTTTCTTGGTTAATAATGAAATTGGGCTTTTATTTTTCATTTATTTACTTGCTACTATAGAGTCTCTTTTTCAAATCTTGTGTCTATTTTTACCCATTTTTTTTTTTACCGTTTGACTTTTCCTTATTGATCTGTAGGATTATGTATCAGCTCAATATTGTTATAAATCAAATTGCCCCCAAATGTGCTAACTTAAAATAACATTTCATCTTACAATTTGTGTGGGTTAAGAATCTGCATGCCCTTTAGGTCAAGTGCTGTACCAAATAATCTTTGTCAGCTTGACTGGATTAAGAGATGCCTAGAGAGGTGATTAGATCATGAGGGCTCTGTGTTTATCCATGGATTAACACAGTGATGTCCGTAGCTTAATGTTCTGTTACTGTAGGAGATGGAGCCCAATTGGAGGTGGGACTTTAGGCTGTGCCTTTGGAGTGTACATCTCTCACAGGTGCTTCTCCTCTGGGTTCTGCTTCCCAGCCATTATGCAGTCAACAGCTTTGCTCTACCATGTGCCTCTGTAATGATATTTCTGCCTTGGAGCCAGATCACCATGGACTGAAATCTCTGCAATCATGAGCCTAATAAATCATTTCCTTGTTTAAGTTGTGGCTGTCAGGGGTTTGGTCCCAGGGACAGGAAAACTGAGCAACATAAGTGCCTCTGGCTTATGGTCTTTCACAAGGTTAGCCAGAGATCTCAAACCTTGACTGGTGCTGGAAAATTTGCTTCCAGGCTTATTCATATGATTGTTTGATTGTTGGCAGACTCAGTGCTTCATGGGATGGACTGTGGGCTTTGGTTCCTCATTAGAGCATGTGGTTCTTTTGGTAGGACTACTTACAAAATGAGAGAGGCAGGAGGGAGAGAGAGAGAGAGAAAGGGTGTGAAAAAGGAGGGAAACTAAGATGGAAACCAGTCATTATATAACCTAATGAAAACTTCTTAAATTTGCTATTGTGAAAGGCAGCCATAGGTGATGTTTAAATGAATACAGGGCTATGTTCCAATAAAGCTTTATTTGCAAAGCAAGTTTCAGCCCAATTTGGCCTGTGACCTATGGTTTGCTAATCCTTAACCAAGACGCTCCAATTTCCAGAGTGTGCTAACTTGCTTTTTGTTTGTGTACTCTATAGTCTTCAGATAGATAGTAGATATACATCTACTTTACAGAAAATTTGAGTCCAATTGCCTGTATCATATCACCCCAAAATTCTTTAGTCTTTTTTTATTCTTTCACAATCTTGACAATTTTAAAGACCATTTGTTAAGGGTAATGAATGTCCTTCAATACTAGTTTGTCAGCTACATTTCTGATTCTTATGTTCAAAATAATTAATCTTGGCATGAATAATTTTCAGAGGACAATAAGTATTTTTTAGTCATCAAAACAGTAAGCACATGATATAATCGTGACTTACCATTTTAGTGTTAATTCTCATTACTTGGTTAAGATGGTGTTTGCCAGATTTCTCCAGTGTAAACTTTTCTTTTACTTTTATAATTGATAAATAAATTTATTTGATAATTTGATGCTAATAATTTTTCCTTGAATGTATTATTGCAGTATCTTTTTTCTTTTGCCTTATCTATTGCCCTGTCTATGAAATATAACACAATATTAAATAGGCATTGGTAACAGGAATTTTTGTCTTTATTCTGATCTCAGAGGGAAAATGTTCATTACTTCACCATTAAAGACAATGGCAATACTTGCCTTAGTTTCTTTGCTTTGTACTCATTCTGTAGAGGATTTTTTGTTCAAATTTTAAAGAACTGTGAATGGACATTGAATTCTACAAAATTTTTGAGATGATTTTCAAAATAACTAGATTTTCTCTTTTTCATGTTTTGTGCTAAGTTATACTGATACACTTTATGATTTTAAACCAACTTTATAGTCTTAAAATAGAAATGTATTATTTAATTATAAATACTTGAGTTTTTAAAGTTAGGCTGTCATTATTACTTTCTAGCTTAATTCCACTGTGGCAGAAAATATTGAATTATTAAAATCACTGAAGTTGGGTGAGCCTTGCTTTTTGGACCAGGACATGTTCAGCTGTGGTGGGTGTTTAATACCTTTGAAGACGGACTCATTTGTGCTTAGTTGTAGTACTCCATATATCCCATGATTCAAGTTTCTTCATCATGTTGTTCAGACCTTCTATATCCTTACTGACCTCTGTCCTTCTCTGTCTTTCAGTTATTAAGAGGGACAGTTAAGCTCTTCCACTGTGGCTGTGGATGTGTCCGCTTTCTCATTGTATGTATCAATTTTTTTATATATTCTGAAACCATATTAGTAAGTGTATAAAATTTACAATTATTACATACATTTTGACCCTTTATATTTCTATTAATATTTATTATTTTAAAGTCTATTTTGCCAGATCCTGATAGAACTATGCCAGTTTTCTTTTGCTTAGTATTTTTATATTTTTTTCTATATTTTATATTAAATTTTTCTTTGTTCTATACTTAATGTATGCCTCTTAGAAGTAACAGATAGTTGGGTTGTATTTGTTTTAATGTAGTTTGATAATATTTTTGAGTATTCTGTTTACATTTCATGTGATTATAGATATATTTGGGTTATATTTACCATTTTATTAGTTTTCTGTTTATCCTGTATCTTTCCTATGGTCCCCACTCTGTGATTTACTTCATTTGTTTACATTCATCAACTGTTTCCTTTATCATACCCTATATTCTTTTAAGAGTGGCTGTTCCACCCTTGACTCAGAGTCTAATATAAGTAATGGCTTTACCTTTCTATATTTTAAAGAGAATAAGAAATACAGAATTTGAAAGTAAGATGATAGGAAATTAACAATGTTTCTTATATTACATATTGTTATCATCGAAGTAGTTGCTCAGATGACCAGATATAGGCATGTAAGATTGGTCAAACAATGTAAGCACTAACTGTTCCTTTCAGTGAACTAATAGAAATTAGTAGTATAATTATCTTAGCTATCTTGTGTGTGTGTGTGTGTGTATAGATATATATTTTTTTCTTTCCCTCTTCCTTTTTTGCTTTCCCCTATCCTAGTTCTTCTTTCCTTTTGAGCAGTTTCTTTCCCTTTTACAATATATATTGTACCTTTTGCATCTTATTTACTTTTTCACTTTCTTACACTAGGGAGACAATATGATGTTTACACATGTGAGTCTGATTTATTTCACTTATGAGTATGGTTTCTAGTTGCGTCCATTTATCTATAGAAGCCTTGAGATTATCTTTATAGTTGGGTAGTAGTCCATTGTATAAAAATATCATATCTTTTTTATCCATTCCTCAGGTGATGGGCATTTGCCTTGTTTCCAAAATTTAGCTACTACGAATTGTGCTGCTATAAACATGGGTTCACATATATTGTTGTGGTATGATGTTTTCAATTCTTCTGAAAAATACCCAAAAGGGTCATAGCTGGGTCCAATGGGACCTCCAATCCTAGTTTTTGAGGAATCTCCCATTGATTTCTACAGTGATTGTACCAGTATACACTCCCAACAGCAGAGAAGGATTCCTTTTTCCTCATAGCCATCCCAGCATTTATTATTACTTGATTTTTTTGATAATAGCCATTCTTTCTGGGGTGAGATGGAATCTCAGTGTTGTTTTAATTTGCACTTAAAGCCATCTATGACAAACCAACAGCCAACATCATACTAAATGGACAAAAACTGAAAACTTTCACTGTAAAGTTAGGAACAAGACAAAGATGTCCACGTCCACTGCTCTTTTTCAATATAGTTCTGGAAACATTAGCCGGAGTCATTAGACAAGAGAGAGTAATAAAAGGAGTAAGGATAGGAAAGGGAGAAGTGAAATTATTATTGTCCACAGATGACATGATACTCTACATAGATGACCCCAAAAACTCCACCAAAAGACTTCTAGATTTAATAACCAAATTCAGTAGCGCAGCTGGATACAAAGTCAACACTCAAAAATCAATAGCCTTTTGGATCTTATTTGCTCTTTCAGTTTCTTTTAATAGATATTTTTAAAGGGATAGAGACTGCTCAAAAGGAAAGAATGACTAGGGTGGAGGAAAGAAAAGAAGAAAGGGAAATATATGTATATATACATATATATATATACACATACACACAGATGATAACTAAGTTTCTGTTAGTTCAGTGAAAAGAACAGTTAGTGCTTATATTGTTTGATCAGTCTTACATGCCTATATCTGGTAATCTGAGCAACTACTTTGCAGATAACATGTAATGTAAGAAACATTGTTAATTTCCTATCTTGTTTTGAAATTCTGTATCATTGTTATCATTGTTATTGTTTTAAAAATTCTCTTTAAGCGAAAAAAAATCCATAGCATTCTCATACACAAACAACAAACTCACTGAGAGAGGAATTAGGGAAACCACACCTTTACAATACATCCTTTTTTTTTTAAAATAGAAAATGATAGGATTCTAGAGCATGTCACCTCAACTTACTTTGTTTTGCCTTTTGTATTGTTATCATGCATTTTAATTTAATATATTTGAGCTTTGTGAAATGTTATTAATTTTGTAGAGTCAGTATTTGTATAGATTTACATTTTCCCACTTCTGTTGCTTTTCATTTTTTCCTGTGTTTATGAATATCTGTATGTGGCCCTTTTTCCTTCCATGGAAGACTTCATTTACTACTTCTTTTATTACAGGTTTTTTTTTTTTTTTTTTTTTTTTTTTTTT